>CM055971.1:5740000-6047500 GCA_029531755.1 Holothuria leucospilota
AGAGTTAACTTTTCAATTTCAGTATTATACGCGTACTTTAAACATCACACGCTCGCCGCTTAAGCTAGCTACTATGGTAACTATTATAGTCTTTACTTAAAGTAACGCGTACTTTAGGTGACGCGTACATCACGCGCTCGCAGCGTAGGTTGCTATGATAACTTTTTACTTAAGGTAACGCGCACTTTAAGCAGCGCGCACAATTGATTCAAATTTAAAGCTAAACTGTATTTTGTGGGCGTGTTATACGTTATAGGGTCATTCACCCTGATGAAGGCCGGTGTATCCGGTCGAAATATAGGTGATTTACATGGAGTAACCAATTTGTGTTTATCTTCATCTTTGGTGCTCTACTTTTACTATATGGAGATGTTTTCCTCAAACGAGTGTTTGTGATAGACTATATATATATATATATATATATATATATATATATATATATATATATATATATATATATATATATATATATATATATATATATATATATATATATACATATATATAGTCTATCACAAACACTCGTTTGAGGAAAACATCTCCATATAGTAAAAGTAAAGCACCAAAGATGAAGATAAACACAAATTGGTTACTCCATGTAAATCACCTATATTTCGACCGGATACACCGGCCTTCATCAGGGTGAATGACCCTATAACGTATAACACGCCCACAAAATACAGTTTAGCTTTAAATTTGAATCAATTGTGCGCGCTGCTCAAAGTGCGCGTTACCTTAAGTAAAAAGTTATCATAGCAACCTACGAAGCGAGCGCGTGATGTGCGCGTCACCTAAAGTACGCGTTGCTTTAAGTGAAGACTATAATAGTTACCATAGTAGCTAGCTTAAGCGGCGAGCGTGCGATGTATAAAGTACGCGTATATATATATATATATATATATATATATATATATATATATATATATATATATATATATATATATATATATATATCGTATATAAAACCATCGACTTCCGCAAAATATCTCAAGGCATACAAGTTTTATCCCGGGTTCCATCGCTTGTAAGGTGTGGCCGGCAAGACCTTTCACCAGGAGGGTCGAAAGCACAGAGCTAAAGGCAGGAGTCTCCATGGACAGCTTTTCTAACTAAAAACGCTTTGCCGCTATTTTGGACCATTTCCTGGAGAAAATGCTTCAAATGTAATGTTAAGCGCTAATGAAATATTTTGGTTGGGAATAACTGCAAATAGGTGTTGACCGAAAATTTCATTGCAATTTGCAAAAACGCTGCAGGAATGCTAGGGGCTCCCCCTGCCAGCTTGTGATATCCAGGATTCAAAATGCTGGTGCAGTCCTGGACAACGAACCCAGTCTGGAGTCCTGGACCAGATCCCACGAAATTTTTAGAAAGTTGTGGGCAATGCACAATGGGCAAGGCACCAAAATCACTTTTTACCATAGCCCAAACTAACGGTCAGTCTAATTGATGAGGGTGTAGTTAGAGAAGAAGATGTTTGGATGTGTTTCAAGGGTTTTCGAAAAAAAAATAATTCCACTCAGGCTGTCGTACATGAAGTAATATAGTGAGAAAACTTAAATTCCACTCAGTCGAGTTGCACAGAAAATAGGATCAAAGAGATAACCGTTTACATATGAACGCGAAGCGCGCCGAAAAAAATTATATTGAAACATTTGGATTTTCCGGTTTATGCATTTCGAGATTATCACTATTCAGGGCTCCAGGTCAAAAACACAAAACTGAGAGTTCCCCGCCCACATTTCGATGACAATGTCTTGTAAGGGGAATTTGAATGAAGGTGTCAAATTTCCGACAGAGACGTTGGATTCTCTGTGGAAGGAGGCTCCCTCCCTCTAGCTTCGACATTGCCTTGTCTGGCCAGGTATACTCCCTTATCTAAATACACAGCTTATGCTATGGAGTGGGTCTTCACACCAGCCACAAACTTGGTGTTTATATATAAATATATGCCCCAATACATGTTTCCACACACGTCCCACACCTGGTGCCACTGCTCTGTGTCCTTTGCAAGTAGGTGGTCCCTTCACGTCCAAACCGTACTGTCAAGCTTGCCAACGGTCATAAGGATATTTTGTTCTCAGAAATAAAGAAAAACATCATGAAAACTGGAACAATACGCTAAAAGGAAATTGTATATCCTTGTTCTCTCTATGTGATTGTGAATATTTACAAGGAGGTCTCTGACAAGTCCCTGGTATTTGACAATGTGTCCTTTCTACAGGGACGGTATGACACAACCTACTTAAGATAATTTGACCGTTCATTAACTATTTTCATTATCTCACCGACATACTGACAGGGAACTAATAGTGACACTAGAGTTGTTATGTCGAGGGTAGACTGCACACTGGGTGATTAAGAGATCTATCAGTGAAGGTCAGTGTTACGGCCTAGGTGGACAATTTCCTCTTAACCACACAATGGTAATTCAATTTTCAAACTTCATTCAGATATGTGATTGACGAAAAGCATAACTTTCAGGACCTTAGTTCAAAAGCTAAAGTAAGAGAGGAAAGGGAATAGTAAGAAGATCTAGTACAAGCATTGTAATACCACGGATGGAAAGAGACCCGGTAGGGATGGATTGAAAGTATGTGAATGGAGCATAATTAAACTATCATGTAACCGGGTGAAGATAAAACATTTCGATATGAATTAATGTTGACACTAGTTTATTTCTTTAGCACGCAGAGACTGTCATGTATTTCTTCTGTGTGTGAAAATTCTTCGCGTTTGCTTCCTTTTACAGGATTAGCTTCTTCTTTTAGCGTGTTCTTCAAACAGAAAGAACAACCAGACAGTTACCCTGACAACATCCTGGAACAAAACGAATCCTCATCATATATTACCGGTAGGACTATTCTATCAGGAAATATAACATTTTAAAATATTGCTGTGGGATAAATTAAAAGGTTTTTGTTTCTCAACAGTCACTCCAATCATTTTAAGTCGTTCGATGTACTCTCACCATTTTCTTTCCACCTACGTACGATCTTACAAGAAACTATACGATTACAAACTTGCCCCTGTGTCGAACCCCGTGGGGATGGACGTAATTAGCCAATAAATGTAGGGCGTCTCCCTGTGGGTATTACACAGGCGTTGATAGGAATGACGAAACCGTCTAAACGAGACTCTTTCTTCTTAATATGTTACACATGTGTGGACAGTTTTGTGGTTAGAAAAGTTTGGGAAACACCGAAGCAGGAAATTCAACAATAAAGGTTGAACAAATACTTTCATATCATACTTTTATGGTATGGAAACAATAGATCTAACAGTCCTTTATTAGCCCGGAGAGCGGACCCACTGTTTTCGTTCAACTTATCGTTGCGAATAATCCAATTGGAGGGGGCGGTATCCACAGAGGCGCTACGCAGGCTAAGGCGCCGGTCACACTACAGCGATTTCGGATCGGATTACGGTCCGATTTTTTTGAGTTTTAGTTAGAATCTTCTCCATCTCTGGTCGAAGGGAACCAAAAATTTGCCAACGTGTGTAAATATTTGATCTGTACCAGAGGACTATGTTAATGAAATGTAACCTAATTATTTCGTGACGTCACACCCACAGACCGCTTTTATCGGACCACGCGTGTCCGATAAAAGCTGTCTGTCGATGTGACGTCACGAAATAATTAGTATACACTTCTTTTTCATAGTCATGTGATACAAATCATATATTTACACAGAGTGGCAAATTTTTGGTTCTTTCCCAGCAGAGATGGAGAACATTTTAACTAAAACTCAAAAAAATCTGACCGTAATCCGATTCGAAATCGCTGTAGGGTGACCCGCGCTAAGTCAAATACGGTTTGCGATACCAAGAAGTGGCTTTATAAGGTTTATTTAGGTGTTTTTTTATGAACAAGTTCTAGCTGTTATGGGCTTTAACAGATAAGTACCGGGAGGAGGCATGTCCACAACTTTTTGATGGTTGAGGACAAAGTCCACATATCCTCTTACACTACTTTCCATGTTCGTTATTAATCTTTCCCACTTTTCGATTGTGTCATAGTTGTTTATTGCAGTACTATCTCATCCCATCCTCCATTTTGTGCCAAAGTGGCAAGAAAGAAGAAAAATTGTTTGATTGAGCAAAACTGGTGTAATATTTCGTTTGAAGCATGGTTTACCTCCGTATGATGTAAATCGACTTGCATATCGATGCATATCGACTTTTCAGTATCATTTTTAAACTTCATTAACTTGTGTAATATGTTCCAACCTTTTCAATGTATAGTTTGAATGTGGTGCAACCGTTATTGTTATGTTAATGAGCTTACAAAGTTTATTTTGGAATTGAAATATAAAAAGACAGGTTTAAAATTTCGGATGATTAAGAAAACCTGCATTCGAACACTGACTTCATATACAGAGATAAAAAGGTTGCTCATTCGAAGTCCGACCCCATGAAAAAAGGGGTACCAGATGCGAAGACAGTTTATATAGAGGTGTAGGAACATGAGGTGCCACCCAGGACAAATTGAATGTTCAAGGGATTTGGCTTCCAGGCGAGATGCACTTATTATATATGGTACAACAATAGGGTGCACACCACATTCGTTACAATTATAACATTAGCTCAAAATATTTCTAATGTTTACCTTATTTGATTTGGGATCAGGTTGGAGGCTTAGAGACATTTCAAAGAGGTCGGGTAGTTGTACAGCCATTGACTGTATGTACACTGCAAGTGTAATGTTGAAACAAAGGTTAAACATAGTGGAGGCACCTCATAAGGTCACTTCCAGATTTCGTGAGTGTCGTTCATAGTGTATTTTGTTTGTTAGGCTAGTGATATGACTGCAGATGGCAACGATGGCTGTTTACGGACAGGCGCCATACGGATAAGGCACTAACGTACAAGGCCATATACTTATGCACAATGCGTAGGTGGCCTTATTAGGTGCCCCGCTTGAATTCAGCTTAGGATAAAATTTGTAGAAATTTATCCCAATTTCTAACGTGAGAAATTTCAAATAACCAAAAAGTACACCTTGCAGCAAAGACTTGCCACCTAGAAAAACGTTATTCCTGAGAGTTGTACTGCTTTGGCCGACACGAATTATTCAGCGCTCTTTCTCCTTAGAGTGACCTTGTTAGGTTTCCGCCTTCATATAATGTTGATATTCAGCAATTTTTTTTTATTTGGCGAGCTGCAGTTCGACAGGTGACTCATATATAGGCCTACAGAATATGTTTTGTGACTTTGAAAAAATTAACGGAATGGGTATAATTGTTTCTTCTCTATATTTTTTCCAAACAAACCAATCCTTGATTACTGACCAAGTCAAAAACAAGAGAAAAAAGGTCTCGTTCTGTATATTATTTCTGACTCTAAAGCTTGCATGTTCCTTTCAAACAAAGAATCGACAAATAATCATCTAAAAAGAGGGTACTTATTTCTGCATAAAGATTATAATGTGTAGGCCTGATGTACAGTTCATGGTTTGCCATATTGTGACAGCCTCTTGCGTCTTAGAATGATGGGAACCGATTTATTTTGTTTTCTACATCAGCCTTTATAAAAGATGTCTGACGTTTCCGGTTGGTTCTTCAAGTGCCAGATATCAAGGTATCATTTTGCTATCACTGTTTCAGAAAGTCTGCTTGAAAACAACCACCTGTGATTATTGGGTGCAAAGTTCAATGACATTTGAATCAAAAGTGACACTAAGATCGAAAAGTCATTCGTCACATTTATGAGACCTATTGTCAGCTAGCATGGTTCAATTTTTCTCTTGTGTCAAATTCATATTGGAATTTTTAAATTCAGTTCAATATGAGGAACAGGTTTTCAGCTCCAATTCTCTGTGCTGGATCGCCGTTTGATAAGGAACAATTCAATTAACTGTGTGATTCAGAGGCGTGTGCAAGATTTCGAAGGTGGGGGAGGGGGGCACAACTTGTGATTCCCTCGACTGACATGGAAGAGTGGTGGAACGGCGGCGGGCGTTACCAGTGCATCGAAGGTGCACCACGAGGGCGAAGTACTATTCTGCACGAGTGGGTCCAGAGGGCTGGCGCTAGGGCTCCTGGTGGGGTCCAAGGTCAGAAGCCCCTGTGGAGGTCCAGGGGGTGAAGCCCCCGGAAGCTCCTACAATTTAAGATAATAAGACCGCCGAAAATTGGTTCCAGAGGCTCTATTTCAGATTTTGTGAAATTCGCTGTTAGTGACTGAGTTAGTACAGGTTAATTAGAAGTGAGCAAATGAACCCCGAAACATATTCATGAAATGAACAGTTATTGATATTTTTTATTTTGCCCGAGAAAAGAGCTGGCTTTGTAGTCACAGATGAATATAATGGGTAGGGTAATTTAGACTTTTTTTAACTTTCAACACATTTCACTCCTTAGGAGAAGGGCTATTTCAGGGTATTAACATAGTATAATTCCACAACGAAGACTCGTAGTTTGGGGGTTATATTAAGGCAGGGTTATGGTTCAACACTGCAAAAGGGGCATTGACGCAGGCGCAGTGACTTGTTTCCGCCAGTGAAGAAGAAGGTACACCTACTTGTTGTACTTCATTGACGGGGTCATTCAGTACACAACTGAGATACATTTTGTATGTATTCCTAACAGAGAATGGACTAGGCATAATCGTTATATGGTGGCAGTTTCAAGAAATTGTTATAGGGGGTAATTCCTAAAGGGAGGAGGGAGGGGGGTGTGCGGGACCTCAGCCAGACCGAGGTTAGGACTGAGGTCAGAAAATTTGCTATCTCAAACTCCCCATATTGTAGGAAACTGCATCCTTAGCCACTAAGACGAATTTGTCATTACAGTTTTGCTAGTAACATTCTTTAACCTGTGTATTCTACAGGGCTGTAATTACCAACTACCAGGACAAAATACGGCATCCCCAAATCCCATGTTTGCAGGAAAATTGCATTCTAAATTTCTAAGACACAAAGTTGCCACTACAATTGTGCGTCTACCTAGACTCTACAGAATATGCACAGAGAATTTTATTTTACTCCCTCTGTAATAAGATCTCTACTTGTTGCTGTTCCCTGAAATTCTTCACTCGAGGGTGGATGGAATGAGCGGTACAAATTCAAATTTAGGCACATATTAGAGGCCGGTATAGCAATGACTTGTAAGAGGAATTTTAATGAAGGAGACATCAGGGACAAAAAGGAGGAATGAATTCGCCGAGAAGACTTTCACGCACAGAACAACCGTTTGGAAGATTTTTAGCTTTCTAAACAAGCCATATTTGATAATACAGGGAATCGCACTCTTTTCAATCTTCACAAATTTCACAGCAGTTGTGCTTTGTTTCGACCTCTATCCTGCCTAGCCTGACAATATAGGCTGTTATTACCTGATTACTGGCTACCGATACCCGCGCATAGTGCGAAAGAAAATTAATAGTTCTTGGGTCACGCGTTTGATATCGATACTGACTGATGAATTACGGGCGGGGCCGAGGAACTTAAGCTGCTCTGTGCCATACAGAAAATTTAAAAAGCGTCGATAAAATTTCAAGACTGGGTTTGATAATTCTTAGTCTTGAGTGCTTTTTCTGCCTCTTCAGTCCTTCCCTGTCTCTCAAGTCTCTCTCTTCCCCTTAACCGTAAATCCCCCGACTGAGTGATTTCTCCCCCGATTTGCCAGGGAGATGGGGCCTGTGCCCCCGTCCTTTTGAAATACGTTACTTGTGTCATTATTGGCAACTAGTAATATTACAGATCTGAACGGACGGCAAACAAATGGTAAAATTGCCATATTTCATAACTTGTGAAACATTGTAAGTTCATATCCAAGTAAAACTGTGTTGTATCCCATGAAAGACCATTTTCCTTTCCCATTAAGACTTAAGAGTAGGTGCAAAAGGATACCATATTAGATAGTTACCATTACCATACATCCGATAATATTTAAAGGGTGCCCTGATAATTTCCCCGGATAATTTCCACCCAGGACTTTTACCCCTAAGACAGCTTCCCCACCAATAAAAAAATGGAATTGTCGTGGGTGGCAATTGTCCGGTTGCTACTTTTGGATTTATCCTGAGTATAATGTAGATGTTAAAGTCATCAGGTTTACAAGAACAAACCATTTAAGCGTGGTCCCACGTACGAAATATACATTTCTCAACCCATAGCCAAACATTTGAAAAAGTCTAAGTTGCCTGTTCTGAAATTCCTTGCTCACTTCATTACTGCATGATGTCGCTGTTTTAGTATTTTTTTTTCACATGTCTTCTCCACGTAAAGAGTACAATGTACTGATCAGTCGCAGATTCAAAACTGCCAGGCTCCAACACATGTCTTCACGAATCAGTTCGTTAATAAAATAAACTATCTAGGACAAAGTAAGGCATACAGGAAAACAAAGTGACCCTGTTACGTCATAATCGACTTGTCTCTTTGTCACCAGATATAAGTCCCGATGTTCAATTACTCGGCAATATTTACGTTCAGAAATCTTACGAACCGTACTTGTGAACAAAATAAGAGGAGGCTAGACAGATACACCGGCAGACGTGATGTTTCAAAATAAAGACGGGAGACTGCTTATGACGTCACTCCGTTTCAGGACTCGATTGCAATGCTAAGTTTAATTGACATAGACTACGATTGAACAAGAATTGACAATCTTATTATGCAATGCTCGTGGTGGATCTAAACATATACAAAGGCATTTCAGCTACAAGCTATACTGAGAAAGCATGTGTGGTATGTAGTGTTATGATCATTGTAGCAAAAGGAAACAGTCTAAAACTATTCCCAAGTGATCCCCCAATGAAATAAAAATCTAGATTCCGCTTGAGGCTTTCATATAATGGCACAACCATACAAGGTATCATATATTTATTTGAACTTCAACCATGGAGCTACTTTCTGGATTAGCCACTACTAAGTATTAACTCCATGCTTCAATCAAGAGGAGCTTTCATAACAGAAAGAAGTAATTTAACGTCACCATTATTGTAATTAACTAAATAACTATTATGTCAGGAGGGGGTTCGTAACTATGACAATGAAATTCGTCTGTTCGAGGAACTTTTAATAAGCTCCGATAATTTGACAGATTGTTCAACATGAAACAAAGACAGGCAAGTATAAATTGTTTCTGAACATGTTTATTATTCCTACTTTTCGCTGGTTAGCATATTTGTTAAGGTTGCATTAACATATCTCAACATGCATAGCCTGGGCCTGCTACATTACGGAACGCCAATGCATACTACATTACGGAATGCCAATAAAAAACAGGATTAAGACAGTATCTATAAACAAACACAACTCATACATTAGGTCTACATAAATATAGGTGTTGCATCAACGTCACATCGCAAGCCCCTCTGTTTGAGTTGGATGGTTTGAAAGGTAATCGGTCATTGGATCCCGATTATCTATTATCTATATTCCTACTATGCGATTGTACCGTTGATACACCTTCTGTGCATGAGCAGTAACCGGTGCCATGTTAATCGGAAACACACTACCTTCAGGAGAACTTCTAAATTGTCTACCATAGACGGTATTTTCTAAGTTCAGACATAGTACCCACCTTGCTTCCTACTTGTCTTCAACGCATAAAACAAAACAGTCCTTTGACCAACCATTAAAGTGTACCTAAAGTCTAGAATAAAAGGAATATATATATATATATATATATATATATATATTATATATATATATATATATATATATATATATATATATATATATATATATATATATATATATATATATATATATATATATAGTTTGGGGGTTGGAAAATAAACCCCATTCATTCAACACCTATTTTACAGCTTACTCCATTGCTTAGGTATAAGATGTTGAAATTTATTCACTTTATTTGAAATGGTCGATTGCGTTAAATTTGAGTTAGAGTTAGATGAGGTTTTACGGCTCAGTTTCTAACAAATTGGTTAAGGTCGGGCCGGCCACGGCCTTTTTTCCAGTTGTGGCTCACTGGCTTTGTAATTTCCTACTTGTACAACTCACATTACCTGTATTGGGGTCCTTTTGAAAGTAGAATGTTTAGATGACTTTGAAAGATTTACTGTTTTCATGCATAGCATGTTGTACGGAGAAGGTCTGTAAAGTCAAGTCCACCTTAACAGTAAGAGAGTGACTATATTTAGGAGTGGCTTAAGAAAAAACAAAGAAAAACAATGAAGGTAATTTGACTTAGTACCAGAATGACATCACAAACTATCGCTCAATCTGTTTAATATTGCGTGAATAAGCGTCGACATTTATATCTCATTTCATTAATGTCCTGTAAAGATGGGAGTTGGACCATTTGGATTCATTTTTCAAGTTTTGTAACATATATTTTTTAAAGTTTAGACTTTAGATATACTTAAATAATTACAACAACAACAACAACAACAACAACAACAACAACAACAACAACAACAACAACAACAACAACAACAACAACAACAACAACAACAAAATTTTTCAGACATGCATGAATATCCTGACTGCACAATTATGTGACAATAAGTACCGTATGATATTTAAACGAGTTCACACTAGACTTTCGTTTGATACTTAATGGAAGGCTGAAATGATTGAATAAGTCAAAATTTGTATGACAACAGTGGATTGTTATCTGATATATTTATCAGGAACAATCAGCTTTAATAAATGGAGAACAATCAAGCTATTCTGGCCACCTTTTTCCCCAACAGTTGTCCAGAAAAATCTTCATAGCATAATCGTGTGAATATTGTATGTTACCATATTGTCTTCCATTAGTAGACCACTTTTGCCCCTTATTTTCTGCTTTCTTTTTCATATACATGACTTCAGGATCGTTTTGTTAGCGATTAAAGCCAAGGATATACTGACTCGAGGAATTAAATGGGATTCAATGAAACTCTATTACTTCTGGAAAGCATTGTTATTTAGTAAGCTATATAGACTAATAGATGTAGTTTTACTTATCCTGTTCAGTTCCTTTGTTTCAGGTGAAAGTCTACATGCCTTCGGTTTTAGGCTCTTTGTTTCTATATGTGTCGTTTGAACCCCTTGTAGCTTCTGTTTAACAGTTTTCTGCACTTAATAACTCAAATTGTTCAATTGCACTTTTTGTATTTTTCTCCTCACCGAAAATACTTTTCCTCTACAAGAGTTCAAATACACTTGGGACATTGAGGTAAAGGCATATGATCAGTATCTGAAATAAAACGGAGCCATTGATAGAAAGACTGTTCTTGGATGAAACTTAAAGTTGTTATTTCGCCTCCGGCAATGAACAATATTGTACCCATAATGAACCGATTCGTAACACCTATCGATAAGTTTCCTAATGTTCAGTGGAAACAATATAGCACACGTGAGAGCACGCAGTATACTCATCGATTAATATTACGAATCGATTTTCTTTCGAACTAAACGGAACGCTTAGACGTCACGCGAATCGAGCATAAGCTGTTGTTGGATTCCGTTGAAATAACAACTCATCTTTAAGATAACTTAATTCATGCAAACACTATTATGTTACAAAGACTGAAAGAAGCAACCATTTTATCCAAAGGCAATCTTCTCAGTAGGTTATAGTCAATGTGTAATGTGTTTGTCACTTCTGCATTGCTTTTCTCTTACCTGCCTGAAAAATAAGACACATGACGGAATGTCTGGAATATTCTATCAGATGATTCTCAAATCGTAGTCATACTAGGATCGAAACTAAAAACATACCGCAAAGTTTAAGACTTTAGCATTACTCTTCATTCCTACACACTGGGGGTGTACCCTTTGCCGCTATGGTTCATCTTATTGTTTTGATAGCTAAGTTAACTTTTAAACCATACGTGATAATTCTCCGTTAGAAACAAAACTTTGAAGAAGACACAACAGATTCCGTCATGTTGTTACTATGATTATTTTTAGAAATAACAATTTGAACTAATATGAAAAACATCCTGTTTTTCTTTATAGATGCAAACTTGAGAGTTCTGTTTTCTTTACCAAAGAAATGATTGCCAGTTTCGTTCCTTCTGGCTACATATACGATGGACATACAACAACCTTTAATGTGATTGAATCTCTTAATATGATAATAGTCGTTCGGTTTTTATAAATGATGTCATCTTAGCAGAAAAGGAACGGCATTACTTGCAGGATTTCATTTTCAGGACTATCTACTTAGGATGACCGCAAACGTATACAGCAAACGGGCAAGTGGTGAGGTGAGGGTGTTAAATCTGGTTGCTGAGGGCAAATACATTTTCGGTTGTTTGTGACTTTCAAAAGAGGCTCTCGATAAATCTAAAGGTTTGAGAGGTCAGGGATACTTAGTGAGGGGAGAGTAAAATGGAGTTTGTTGAAAAAGGTTTTATTTAAAGAATGCAATAGTCCCAAAATGCTCAAAGTATACTTTGCTGTCGAGAGCTGTAAATGCTCGCTAAACACCAGTGTTCTGTCACGTCTTCCACAAAGTTTAAAACGAACTAAAGTCTATACTTGCAAAGCTGTTGACCAGGGCAATTACATCGCCGACACCGACACCGACGCTGACACCTAAAACTAAGCAGATCAAACCCGTTACCCACACCACTAATAAAATATGAATGGTCTACACTTAAAACAGTGATATCTGTTTGTTCTCACAGTTTCCCGTCTCTTTCAATTATTTATGCCCTACAGCCGTTCGAAGGCTCGTTCAAGGACAGGACACGACTATCACCATGGTAACAACGTATATGTGTCCCTCTAAAACACAGTTTGCTTCTACTTCACCCTCTAATTCTTCGTTGCTGTAGTTTCTACGCAACGATGAGGTTCATATAGTTACTTCCAGTAGCTATTCAGCTTGGTGAATTGAGCAGGGTCCCACAAACATCTGTGGCTCTTTTTGCTCCAAATTAAGATGAAAGGAGGAAAAAGGAATGAAAAATGAATCTTGTTGGTAAACAAGATAATCGGTGGACGTTACTTGGGGAACATTTGCCCGCATTATCTTTCAATATGTGGAATAACAGTAAACATATGTTTGTAAGAGCTAATAAAAAGGTATATTCCTCTTAGTTTGTAAAATTGTTGTGTAGATGATTCCAATTAAGAATTAATGGAATTTCAAGTTTCCTGATCAAGGCTGGCAGACGAAAGTTTTTAAAAACCGAAAGAAAGATTTGTTTGCTTACAACTTTATATCTTGGATTCATTACAATACATGTATGTCAATGGATGTCTACAAGGTAATCTGACTGTAAACTTGAAGTAGTTACAGAGGCCTGGTTACGAGGGTAAGGGTACATTTTCCAGCCTTCGGTTTGTTTTTTCATTTACCCAAAATAGTACCGATATTTATTGCATCCCACCTCTGCACAGTTATACATTGTTATTTGATCTTAATGATTAATAACATCATTCAGTTTGTTGAATATCGTTTTTGTAAAAGTATGAAATAACTATTAAAGGAATTTCAACACCTCTATAGAATATTTGATTTTGTCAAAGTACAAATCGTGGTAGTAGACATCAAACTTTGTCGTCACATCCTATGACAACAGTACAAGATTGGAAAAGGGGGAAAACGATGACGTCAACACGCAACGATATAGTGTTATTGGAGCGGTGGGAAGGGTAGCAGGTAGATAAAAAGGGATATTGATATGTCCCTGGGACACAAAATGTCGTTAACTGAAGCACAACATTCGAAGCTCTGAAATATCCTTTTCTCCAGGGCATGCATTTCTAAGTTTTCCCCAGAGGCGGTAATATGAATAAGGTGAAAAGTAGGGCAACACAATTACGTGGGAGCCACACGGAGAATTGAATGGTTTTACAAGAGCTTGTCATATATATGAAATAAAGTGAATCAATTGAACTTCTACTGTCTGAAACACATTTTGGAGGTGTTTTTGTGGTCAATATGTTGATAAGTACTGATGTATTTCTAATCACTCTGGTATGAGGTTCTCGATGAGTCAAGTGGCTTCCCGGCCGTCAAAAGTTAAACTTAAACTTAATCATGATCTCTGCAAATGTCGTCTGCAAAAACGACGACCAGTTACTTTCATCGTAAAGTCTAATGTTCTTTCATCATAGAAAAACTTGAACAGAATAGAAAAAAAAAGGAAATGTTAAGAAAACAAAAACTTCAACCATGGAAGTACAAGTTATATAGAAAACTCTGAAACATTGTTCGGCAATCAAATTGTTCTGCCCTGAAATAATAACCAATAGTAGATAGGCCCAAAGGTTTATTAAATACGGCAGTGTGAGGTAGGTCTACCACTCGTATACACTGTTAGGAATATTTTTGTAAATTTGCATAATATTTATTGCAACATTTTTTTTTCCAATAGAATTATTTTTTTCTCACAGTCGGACTGTGAATCATGATGAAATAACATGACGTTCTCGATTGAAAAACTCTGAGAATCCAATTTTGTCATAATATTCAAGACACTTAATCTTTAGGAACTTTGTATTTGGAAAACTAATATGTCTTGCACAATGTAATAATTTTTTACAAAATAAATGCTATAAAGAATACAAATATGTCGGTCGTAGACATTTTCAAACAAGGTAAATAATAAGTTTATTAGTTCCTGATAAGAACCAAAAGACATTATGCGAAGTGGCAGCATCATTTAAAGGAGCTGAGTAGTGACGTTCTTCTAAAATAAATACATCATAACAAATGAGATGATTACCCTCTGTGCGGGGCTAATTTTAAAAATATTAATCCTATAATGCGTTTTATATTCCATTCCAAATAATCTTGCAAAGTAATTTTGCAATAACGTACCTATACTATTTCTTGGATTATTTTATTTTACACTTGCAAGATATTTTACAATTTTGGTTTTTGAATTTCTAGTTCGTTCCTTTTTCTTCTGGCACCGGCAATTTTGAATCGTTTCCACTTGTATCGGTTCTGATCGATGCATCTACCTAGGCATGTAGTGCACACAACTCACAACGTACGTATATACGTATGTAGTATATTAGCGTAACTAGGGGCAAGGCACAAGCCTGTTTCGCGCATCATCTGCAGGAGGTTCATGAATAACACTGTGGATTTTGCAGGTATTGAAACTGTTTTTTTCGATCAATGAGTTTGTTTTTCGTGGTAGACCTAGGCTCTGACACTAGCCTAAGTTAGGCTAACGTTAGTACTGTTAACGACAGTAACAAGTGTACTGTTACACCAGACACACTGCATGCATGCTTTGATAAGTATCGGTATCGGATCGAATCGATAAACCAAGAAGCATAACCGGATGTGACGTAACGAAGTCGGCGGGTCCGAGAATTTATTCTACTTTTGTGGCTACTCAGCTCCTTAAAAAAACTGCTACCAAAACTACGCTCTGCCCATTAAAGTATAATGTTGCATTACGTCATAAAGCTGTAAATTTACAGACTTTTTACAGTAAATTTGTGAGACGTTTAAGTAGCTCCAATCAACTTCATAAGCACCTGTGGTGATGATTTGATATTAGCCCCCTTATCAGTGCTTTGAAATTGGCACCTTATAGTTTGTGTTTTCTTTTTCTAAAGGCGTAACCAAACACCAACTTTGTGGTTTTTTAAAACTAAAAACGGATGTTTTTCATAATAAATGTAAATTCACATAATTTTCAAATATGGATATAAATTTGTCGAAGGTTCGATTAAAAACTGAAACGTTGCAGAACGATATGATTTAAAGATTGAAAACTTCGGGTTTTTCTTTTTTGTACTTGTTTTTGTTTTTTGACAAACTGAAGCTTTATTTAGTTGAAAAACAAATGAATGTTTGTTAAATGACGATATATTTACCTAAAAACATTAAAAACACAAGAGTGTTGTAAGCATTTCTCTAAACTTACAGATGTTATTAACAGTGCAGTAAAAATGGGTCAAAAAAAATAGAAAAAAGTGGTTCCTCAAATAAACAGAAAATACATATTAAACAACATTTTTCATTGTAGCAACACAAATTGTCTGTAAAAATACAGCAAATTTATGCTACAAAGGAAACAGGAAATTTTTGTTAAAAAAGTCTGTAACTTGCTGATATTTTTAACAGTGTATGATGTAAGAAACGGTACATTTTTATCATTCGTCACTGGGCTGCAACTCAATGAGCATATATTTCCCCTTCCGACATAATAAAAGCTAGCTACCTGCACTATTTTGAACTTGAAATGCCTATAGAGGTTTGTCGGTGCTCGGTCTGCGGTCAGATATAGCTATTTGCCATCAACCGTCACTTAAAGTGACAACAGAAAGACTCCACGAAATACCTTCCAATTTCGACATTGCAACCATCACCGTGTACTGCGATAACCGTCATCAAATGTAATCTTGGACATACCTAGACGCTGGTTTCACAAGAACAACAGGGATCCTCATTTTAACTGTTTTCAGTTCATATGTTTCTTGCACGTTCGAGGTGTACTCCCTGGGGCAAAGGCCAACGCATTTAAAGCCTGTTTCGAGAGTGAAATTTTCTTCCAACCAAATTAAATCGACATATCATATTGAAAATGTTGTGGTTACGATGTGAAAACGGGAGGAAAACAGCCAGTCTTGGCGAGCCGGGGTTTCACAGAGGCAGCATAACCGGACGGGACCCCCGGTGAGGCCGAGGGACAAAAGGCCATTTGGAGTACCGGCCTCGGGCAGAATCAAATTAGACATTTGAAGTTTAAGTTGACAGATGCCTATAGGGAGGAATTGTTCGCGCGGGACTCCCTGGGTACTTCGACTTCGATGTCACAATCCTTCTGTGCTCTCTGCTACAAAAAGTTTGTCCTCCTCGCTTAAGCAGCATTCCTAGCAGATTTTTTCAGTTCGTGTGTGATGCAAGGGTCAGACGTAGCATGCCCGTTAATATTAACTGGCAGTCAATTCAGTTAACCCTTTATTCGTTCACAACGTTTCCCCAAGGGGTGCTCGTTTTCCTTAACCCTTGAAGTGTAGGGTTCCCATATTTTCGCGCGACGAGCGCCAAGTTCATCATTCTTCTGTTGTCTTTTAACCCGGGAGGCGCCTTGATCGCCGATCATTTTTCCGTGGCTTTGCGTCGTGTTCCTTTGGGAAGATACCCTTAGCTGATTCCTCGGTCGGAGATGGATTAAAAATTAAACGAACCGTTTTCTTTGGATTGTACTTAAAAGTGACCAAAGAATCTGTCTTTGTAGAAAAGGATTATTGCAAGTTGGAGATATGGCCGTCTTCATCTGTTCCGACAGGTAGGATACATCGTGTTTGATAAATTTATTAACTACATGGCTAATTATTATAATTTTCATTTCTTTGCAGTTTAGTAAAAAAGGGACAAGACTTTTATTTACTGACAGATGGAAAGTTGCAATAAACAGATTGATATGAAAAGAATCACAAATTTGCTGACGGAAGCGATTTCTGCATGATGGGGTACCGTACGTTTCCAAAGCGCACCCTCTATCTATATACCGCGACCAAGTTAAACTAACCCCCTAGGTCTACAATGGAACTCTTTTAAATTGTTTTCGATACTACAGATATGATATTCAGTGGAAAATCTATTTCAAGGAAGTAGTAATTAAAGATTCGGCAGTAAAAAATAAAATAAAATAAAGCTAGAGGGAAAGTTTTATTTCAATTTTTCAAACCTTTTCTTTTAACAAAAAAGGAGAGATATGTGAACTTATTCCCAGGTTTACGAGCTTTCACATTGCCTTTGAGAATGAGAAATCATCAGCCATTTTGTCATTCTGACCGGAGGGGACGTGAACGTATTAGGAATTTAGTTTGATTTAAAGAACTAAAGAACGTAACAATCATAAAGACAGACAAGAAAACATTCGTCAGATTAAAGCGTTTTTGACAGATCAAATTCAATTTTTTTTAATCAAATGACCAACGTAATGAGAACGAAACAAAACTCTTCTCATGTACCCACTAAGGACACGAGCTTCTTGACATTCAAATATCCCACATTCTTTTAAGATACAACAAACATATCAACCTTCGCTTGAAGATATGTCACTTACATAAATTGTTTTCGCTCCTTCCTGGAATCCCGCCAACCAATCGATTTCAAACAATTTACCTGTTTTGCTCTCCAGTCTCTCTGCGTGAATGTCGAATTCTTTCAATTGAGAGTAGGATGACCACAGATCAAAACTTATTCTAGCAGATAAGGATCTGAAGGTATGTCGGAGAGTTGGGGAGGAAATGACCTCATTATCTCAAGATATTTGAATTAAATTTGGGTAGGCTTTGCCTTCCATCTGTTTGTCTGGCTTGTTTTTGAGGAACGTAACAACCAGTTCTGAATTCTTGTTAAATTTATTGCAAGGTGTGGAACTTTTCAAGGGATTCTTATAACAAGAATATCTAACGATAAACGTATTGAACACACCAAGATGCCTTGTATGGTTTTGAACAATTGTCAAATTTAAACCTATTTAATCTTAATAATTACGGTAAAGAGCATTAAAAGTTGAGTATTACTTTATGTGTGGGATCTTTAGTGATGAAAGCTATTTAAATATTTTGTACTGTGTATATTAGTATAATTACGTTCTAGAGTAATACCCTTAGGCACTGACGTCATCACCTATTTCATAAACGTCATCTTAGTGGACTGCACTTCTGGGTGTACAAAAGTGTGTATATGCATGTCCTCTGAGCATGCAAACTTCGGTTTCTATATGACAATGTGACGTCATAAGTTCTATTCATCGGTACTTGAGCTTGAGGAAAATAAATTCAAAATGTTTACCAATATCAGTGGATTGGAAAACGTTCCTTCTTCCTGGCAGGTATTTGACAGATTTTAATTTTTCAAGATGGCTATATATTTATATGTATTATATGTATATATGTGTATGTATGTATATATATATATATATATATATATATATATATATATATATATATATATATATATATATATATATAACCCTAAATTGTATATTAGGGAGACAGTGTATGACTTACTGGCTATGACTGTATTAAGCATTAGTCGGATGTTGTCTGCGCCTCTTCGGATATTATTATATTTCTCTTAGAAAGACGTTAGCTATTTACCTTGACAATGACATAACAATGAGTCTTGATGATCGACAAGATTCAATTAAATAGATGATTTCTTAAAGGACACGAACAGCAAACCTTATCATACCCCGTAAATTTGACTTCGTAAATATGCGAGTAACTTTTGTTGGGAAGGGTCGAAGATTGCATAAATATCCTTCAGAAAGGTATAAAACAAGTAGCCTACCGTGTTTACGGTAAAGTTTTCAATATAGGCCTAAGTTTATGGCTCTTGGACAATGGAATATAGTTTCTTAATATATTTCTTCATTTCTCTCAACCATCTAGTCACTCGGGTTGGCTTACATGACACCATAGCTTGTCTTGACTGGCAGTTACAGAGTAATATACCAAGCTTACACGCTCGATGATCACTGTGTTGAAGCCATGTTAGCCTGCATGGTAGTCAGTTCTTGCTTTCACTAATGCTAAAAAAAGAAAAAGATTGATCATGTGCAATATATCTTTTCCATTCAGCCATTACGGAACGGGGCCATGTATGAAAGCCTGTAATGAAAGGGTCTAATGGCTGAGATGCAGTCATTTCTCTAGTATCCTATCATAGGACATAGCCCCTTCGGTGAGCAGAACCCTTTCGGAGCAATGTTTGGTTGTCGTCCTTTGACATCCAGCTGAGGGGGACTTATGAGAAAAGTAGAGCAAAGAACTTCGACATGTACGACTAGTAAAGGCCTTCATTCACTTGTTCTATGCCAGGATGAACATGTCTCAATCCACTGATTTGTGTCACGGACACCCCTACCCCCTAGGAATTTGAAGTCTCCTCAACCTGCATTCTTACCAGATAATCTAGGATCTTTACCTTCATTCGTAGAATTCTTTTGATTTGTCAATTTTGATATTCCAAACTTGGAGAAGGAAAACTGAGACTATTCGCAGCGTTCCTTATCAATCATCGCTACGGGCGTTCCTTGGGAGATAAACAACATTATGTGGCGCATTGCGCGGTAAATGCAACCTGTGCGAATTCTGTCACGAATTTAACGTTAGGGTCGTCCAAGTTCGAGTTAGAAGAGGTTGAAGTTCGTAACATGTAACTTATATCTAATGTTAGTTAAAAAACTCTTCTTTTTATTCACAAATTGCGATATTGAAATTTCCCCCAATAGTGCTCACTTTCAGACGCTCTTGACGTCATGGAACCCAAATGAAGGTAGCATGATAAATGAAACAGGTTCGTACAACTGCCGTTACTTTAGATTGGAGAACTCATGTTAACCTACAAAACTCGTAGTGCAGATCTTCAATTTTCCTTCACCTTTATCAAGAATGACTTACAATCAGGTTCTATCTCAGCGAATTCTTTGCCCCCTACCTCGTGACAGATATAAAGTCCAAATTCCGATATCTTAAAAATAGAATCCAGGAGAGGCGGTTATGATGGTTACATGTATTGCTGATCAAATGAAATTCATGTGCATTATCAAATCAAAGCCATAGAAGACTGGGAACCATGTGTGAGGATGCTATCTGTTTCAAATAGTCTTCTATCACAGATCGAAATCAGACATTTGACAACCTCTACAGCGATAGAAAGTAGGGTAGTATTCCCTAGAAACTGCGGACTCTGCTGTACAGAAAAATAATGAGAAAACATTACAGATTGCTTAAGAAGTTGTCCGAGAAAAATTAAAATCGGATGAATTACCTCCTACGTCTAGAGTGTGGACTACTGTTGTAGATATGGAACACAGATATGGTACATGCAACATTTCACATGAGAAAGGTACAAGTCATATTGCGTCTTGAGTTGTTATGACAATTTTTCGATTAAATGAGTAGACAAAATTCACACAAGTGTATTTTCTTTGTCACTTGCGTTGCCATAACTTGTTTGTAAGAAGGTAAACATATTTGTAGCAGTTAACTAATCTGGCCTCAGAACACCTGTGTGACCCTCCACATACACTAACGGCCTTCCATAGTCACATACTGGGGCCGCTCGGAGGAACCACGTCTCAGGTGATGTTGGATGTGTGATAATTTAGTAGTAATCTTTCTGGCCCATTTATGCTAGGAATGTATCCATCGGTGCCACTAAGTGCATGTCCTCTTTCGGGCCCTTTTCTATAACAGGAATGTATCCATCGGCCACTTAATGGCCTTAATAGTCTGTATGACTATACATTAATTGGTATTTAGGCTATGACATCGCAACTTTCCCAACATCTTACAAACTTGTCTCGACTTTGCACAAGTACAAAATGGGTGGTATCTGTTAGATCTGTGAGACATCTTCATCCATTTGAACTATATTGACACTTTGTTTGTTTAGAGTACTTCGTCCAATCACAACATTGCGCTATTTTTCATGTCCATTTGCTTGACCAACTGTTTTGACTTTGCTAATAGGCTCAAGAGAGACTACCAAGCTATCAGTTTTGTCTTTTTTTCTCCCAGCGTATTTACCAAAAGGATGAAGTTTCACTTGTGATAATAAAGGGAGAGGTCTTAAGAGTTCAATGACCTCAGAATAAAAGAACAAAGCTGCCCTGCTATATCGTGAGAAACATGTTATGTGAGGAAGCTTTCTGTAGAACCAAGCGTGAATTGAGGTTGATTGTTGTTTAGTCAGTATTACTACAAAGATAAGAACTATTTTATACACGTAACATTTGGAAATAACAATTTTGTATCAAACTCAGTAATGTTTGGTTTGTTCCTAATTGATTGTTCTCGTAACAAATCTATGGTAACTTTAATTATGATAAATACTCATGATTAATCATAGTCTTCTCCTGTTTTCCACCTAATACTCTGCTTTCCATAACAAGAAGATGCACGCAGCTTTACTCTCAATTTCATGAGAAAGGAATGATATAACTTTACGTATCCTCTTTAGCCGCTATTTGATGAGAAAATACTGTAGCAAAATCATCGCTCTTTTTTTTACTTTCTGTACATTCCAATTTTAATAATACAGTACCCGAATCAGGTACCGTTTCGTAGGGGAGCATAAAGCGGGGTCGACGAGGTAGGGAGGGGGAGGGGAATGAGGGGCGTATCTGCTGTATATAAGAGGCAATGTCTTCACTATGGCAGTAAAGGTACCTAGGCTAAACGTTTGTAACTTAGATCAGTAAGGACAGCCAATAACTTGCCTGTCTCGACAAAACCTCCATACCTGAAACAATTTTTAGGAATCAAATACTTTTCTAAACTCTTTTTCTCCACTTTGTTAACATGTAGAAAGGTAACATCTACGTCAGTTCCTGTGTTCAATGTTGTTTAATTGTTAAACGTATAATTTGTTTTTTCTTTGTTAAGCATCCTTCATGTATTAATGTGTGTACTAAGTGGAAACAAAGTGTTCAATCGCACAACACGTATTTATAGTGCGCTTGAGAATATGCGTACCTTAGTCTCAACAAGCAGGATCGCTTCTCTACACCTTGCGTGGTCATGTTCAGTCTAAGTTACCCCTTGGGGACGGAGCTCCTTTAGGAAGCAGAAATCCTTTCGGAGTAAACGTTTGGTTTTCGCCCGTCGGCCGGCTCTACGCCATGCAGAGGGTCGAGTGGAGCTTGGAAAATGCAGCAGGATCGCTTTTCGGCCTTTAGGCTAAGATCTGCTCTTTTCATCCAATTTAGAATTGGACCACGTAAGGCAGATTCTTCATGTAAACTTCTGAAGGTCAAGAGGCTGGCCTTGTTCAATCTAAGTTACTCCTTGTGAAAGTAATTCTTTTGGGTAAGCAGAACTTCTTTGCTAGTAAACGTTTGGTTTTTGCCCTTCGGTACTTGGCCAATGAGTCAAGAGGACTTTAGAAAAAGTACAAGTGGTATATATCGTGTCCTCATATATTTTTCGTGATTGTTCCTCAATATAATGTAGTTAATACTCTCCGAAGGGTACAGCTCCATGGAAATACCATAAACTGTCCTAAACCATCGGGCTAATAGACATACGACCACATCTCAATGTAAACTAAAATTCACAAAGAATTTTGTTACAGGATGGTAACGATCTTGCAAAAACCCCTGTTAAAGGCTCATAAAACTTGTCTTTCTAATGAACATAGTCTTCTGATTAATGAAGGCAATTACTTTATACACTTTAATCAAAGCAAGTTTGCTCTATGAATATAGGTGGCGATATTTAATGAAATAAGGGAACTTCTTTCGATCCCTCAAAGTTTCAATCACCTAAAATCAGGCACTGTCTACATTTTGTTGAGTTGACTATGGTTGATTTTCAACTACTTGTCTGATCATTTTCCCGCTGTTGAATAGTGATGGGCTTTAGATTAGCTATTAATTTGTAACTTCTATGTTACTACTTTTTATGCTGCGTAGGCTATATCATCGAATCCAGATGACCCAAACAATAGACTGACAGAGTATTTCCGCAGTCGTCCCGTCAGCACCTGAGATCTTTTAAACTATTAGTTTAAACATTGAGAGCTGAAGACCCTTTCCGTGGTTTGTATGATAGTTGGAATTGTTAGAGCCAATTATACTCTTTCATTGTCTGGTTCAGTTAAGGTCGTCGATACTGCTATTAGTATAGGCTATATAAAACACTTTAGCACGTTAAGCGTTAGCCTATACTACCACAATGGCATAGAACTACATTACAGCAAGAAATATATTTCCATCCTGCAAAATGAAGACACTTATTTTTGGATACCTCGGGCAACTTCAGAGGTCACTTCTAATTAACCTTACAACCTTAAGCACAAAGTGTGGTTGAAGCATTGACGAAAACTTTAGCCCGCAAGTTTTTGAAGTGATATACACGAAGTCTATCTACAGGAGTGTGGGAGTGTAGTTTCCAATGTTTGCCGTAGTGACGGGCGTGGTATATACATAATTTCTCGGCAGGGGCACATTTCTGACATAACGGTGCAAATTAGAGGTTAGGACACCTCAACGTTTGTCTCTAGAATGCTGATCTGTTTCCTTGGTAGCGTCAGTGTGTTGTGCTTTGATGTGAGATGGCTCTTGGGCGTATTGTGGATATCGATGAACATGCAGGGATAGGTTGCATTGACACCTTAAAGGTACCCGCAATGGGTAGGACAAGCAGACAGTAGATAGGTCATCCCCGATATGTGGTAAGGTCGAATAGATGCGAGATTTGGGGCAAATCTTTCCGATGTATCTCTGCTCTCAGCACAAAATGCTGATCACTGCAATTTTGCCAGACCTTTTGCGTAACCTGGAACGAAGAACCAATCAATTCCGTTCCAACAGCGGTACATTCGTGTTTTTGTGGTGCCACTCCGGATATTTGCTTTTATATAGCACAATCATTTAGCCAAGAAAGAAAGAAAATAACGCCACCATATTCAGCAGGGCGTGTAAATCCCAGTTTATATGAGTCGAGAGTCGTTACTAGAGACTGGTCGTCACCTCGTTGGTGCGAGACGTACCAAAACATCAAAAGCTTGTGTATTGAACTTCTGTTGTCTGAAAACATGTTGATGTGTAACATGAGTTCAATATTTTAATATGCACAAAGGTATTTCGAATCAGAATCACCTGACTTGTTGTAATGTCGGCCAGTTTCCTCTGAAGTGTTGTCATAAAATTTAACAAGGTAGCCACTATCCATGCAGTTATACTTACAAAAGGAACAAACAACAAGTGCATAACTTCTAGAGTAAACTATTTTGTTTATGTTATGCTTTGCGTAGATTTTGTGTATAATGGGCTTCGACCAGGGGCGTACATACATGAATTCGAAGGGGGTGTGTGAAATTTTCAAAGACTTTTTTTGCTGTGTTGAACTTCAAACGTTGTTCATGTCTGGCTTACTGTTACAAAGGCACACTAAACTGGATTTGAGACCGACTTTTTGGTGCTCAGAGACCGGCTTCTGATTTTCACTGGGGGTGTCACACCCCCACACGCCCCCGTATTTAGCCCTGGTTTCGACAGGTCACACAGTTTGCTCAGACAACGCAAATGCCTTGCAAATTCATTACGTTGCATAGAGCGATGTCTGGTTCACGTCGAAATGACCAGTGTCCTTGCGTAATGTTATCTATAATTAAGAAATACTAAACTTATGATGTCAACGCAGATTTTATACAAGCATATACCTTTAAATAAAATAAAATACTTTCGAAGATGAGATGCATCCCATTTCTTCTGCAGTTAATTATATCCAAACTAACCATAACAACACCTTCATGTAAAAACAAACAAATTACTTAAAAACAACATAAACCTGTAATCTGACAATGAAACCAGGCGCAGATCCAGGTGGGGGCGCACCCGGCGCACGCCCCCCCTTTCTTCGATGACCAACGATTTTTTGACCAACGAAACCAACGATTTTTTTGGGGGGGAAAATATGCTTCCCAGATGCTGGGAAATCGCATCTTAGCCCATCTAGAATTCAAATTTTCTTGAGGGAGGACCCCCCCACCATGGCTTCACTCGCTCGTTGGCCTTCGGCCGACAGTGTGTGCGCCCCCTTTCTCAAAATTCCTGGATCCTCGCCTGGAAACAACCACACAGTGGTCCGTCTTGCTTCCATTGTTACCGTATAAACAAACTATTTCAAATAATATGCTGATTAGAAGTGACATTTTAATGATTTTTTATCGGAAATAAGTAATCATCTTGAAGATAAATTTGCTCCTTAATCGACCTTTGTGACCCATTCATGGCGAACTTGTAGGAGATCCGTACAAACAAACATGAAAAGGCTAACAACTAGTATTGTGTCCATTTATTCAGACTTATCAATAGGTTAGACATCTAATCAGAGAGCTGTCGCCTGACCCAACAGGCAGTGAGCATGTGCCTTTCTACACATATTCATATTTTCCACTGTCATTCACTTTTGGGAGTACGGTTTCTACTCCCGTAAAAGAGTATAGAGGTAGGTGGGAGGCTATCACTCTTGAGCTTCAGATTTCAGAGCTTCACATTTAGAATCAAAGCATAGAAAAGTACAGGAATATTTTCGTCGGTAGTAGCAGATCATCCACTACCAAACCCATACTCTGATGTCCTTTATCATACTGTTATTTCGAAATTAATTCACTTTATTACATTCGAATCGGAATTATGTACGCTTCAGTAGCATTTGTAAAAAGGTTGATGCAAAAAACTGTTAATCGTGAACACTCATTGTCAAGTTTGATTATACCTTTGCTTCCAAGGAAGTTTATTGGTTTCACTTAAATTAGGCGTGAGCTATGTAACATTTTAGTGATGATGAGTGACATTAATTTGAGACAATATTTCAGTTTTGTCTATACAAATTCCGTATTACTGCCCATTTGCTGCCAGTTGCGTATAAGGTTGTATAAGCTTTACAATAGTGAGTCAATGATACATCTTCAGTAACAGCAGCTGATATTCAAAAGCAGTTAATGTTTATCTGCTCTAATTGCTGTCACATCACGCATCACAGTAAAACATTCCTATGTAGCTACTTGCATATGCGTACGGGGGTCAATATTTCGGAGGCAGGGACAATTTTATCCGAATTTAGAAGTTTGGACCAAGTTGCCCGAATTTTGGCCCTCAAAAAAAGGGCATAATTTATTTCTTGGCTGTCTGATTTGCCCGAATGGAGCCACTATTTTTGCCCGAATTGGGAGGGCATATGCTCCCTGCAACCCGCCTCGTACACTTATGGTTACACTCATGCTGGTCATCCACATTGTTAAAGCAAAATCAGGAAAGAGGGAGGAAAATTCATGCCACTTTGTTGAAACAACTTCTAAACCTTCTCTTCTGTAAAACTGTTTTATTCTTGTAAGCCTTCACCCTCAATTGAACTTCCCCAAGGATGTTTAAAAACTGGCCTTCTTCCTAGGCCTATGGGCATTATCTAAGCCACTGGACGCTGTGTAACGAAGAAGGTATCTTAGGAGACACGTACGTAGGATTTAACATGTTTTGATATTTGTACCAGATAAAGTATTAATGCCCTGTGGGATGTGTGTAAAACCTTACTTTGACAGTACAAGCCAGTGGCAAGGTGTAAGCTATGTTTCAATTTTGGTCAAACGATGGAGTTGAGAGAAAGTAGCTATTTTTTAAAACTTGGATGTCAATAACCAGTGGGATGCACAATCAAACATGTTTTATCATATAAAATTGTTGAACGTCAGGTACTTAAATATGGGCTTAAGTAAGATCGCGATAAATTTATATCTGTAAGAAACATACCTACCTCATAGAAATTAATATACTACTGGAAACGTTTAAGTTTATTGGGTAGTGCTTTCCAGGGATGTAGGTTTGTTTTCAAAAGAGATAACTAATGGATATAATCCACCAGTAAGCTTCTTATAAGATTATCACAAATTTTAAGATTAACCGTCTCTAAGCACTGTCAAAGTAAAATGACGGTTGGAATTTCTTTTTTGAAGAAAAAAAAAACAATGACTGTACTCTGGGTAGTACAAGAGTGTAATGCAAAAATATTGCATAATCTACTTTTTCCTATGCGGTGGATAAATTTAATTTCATATCTCAGCCAGGAATGTCTTGTGAAGATGCGAGTTGTGTAATGAGATTTAATGTTACAGTCTTTGCATCATGTAGTTTTGCAGTTTTGACATTAACTTATGAAGTTGGCCAATTAAACACAATAAAAGAAATGTAAAGTAAGGTTATTCCTAAAGTGGCATTAATCACACCGAAATAACGGCCTATCGGTAAATAGAGATGCCAACACAATAAAGAAATGCGGTGTGAGATGTTCCTGTTCAGAGATTAACTTAATCACTCTATCGATGCCATTGGTGACGTAGATTAATGTCCATATCCTCTTTGGATAAGTGGTTCACTTGGGGATTGTGAAGGGGGATTAGATTAATAAATGCACGGGTCGCATGAGGCTTTGGTACAATAATATTACATAAGCTGTCCAAAAGTAGTGATAGGATAAGTACTAAGTTGTAACGAGTGTGCTTTTAAAGGCAATTTAGTAATTATCCAAAGTCTTACACACTTATCGGAAGCCTTTATATCTTTGGATAAGTGCTTTATGGGAAATGTGACCCCGTAGTGCCACTAAAGTTTACGGTATAGTTAACTGCAAGTTTACATTTGCGCAAACTTTTTGGACCTATTTTCATCAAATTACTGTTAAAGAAGGGTTAAAGATGTCACTTATAAAGACCAAAACTTAAAAATATAACAACGAGTATTAATTTTCAGTACCTTTCAAGCTATTTGTTTATACGCCCAGAAACTTGTCCTAAAATATGTGTGGGGTAGGTGTTTCGTCGACAGTGAAATAATTGGGGGTAATCTCCCCAACCGCCACCCCGCCTCCTAATCCTATGTATTGCAGTGCTGATGCATGAGATGGCGATTAGGTTTTGTACGGGACGCTGGCTCTGTTAAAGGTGAAGGGTATTGAGTTGTAACTACTGCTCTTGAGTTCACAAGCAACAGCCCAAGAGACCTCTCTCAGCTTTCTGACTTTTCGTAATTTTCCTAAAAGTTGGAGAGATGCTCCCGCTTGGGGGAAAACCAAAATTCTCCCGAAAGGGGAAAAACTTATGCAACACATTGTATAGGCTTGCTAGCCTAACAAAGACAAGGTTTAGCAAGCACTCAAAAACTGTGTGTTTCTTAAAAACGAATTGGTGAACTACCGATTAGGACGTGGCTTGCCGGTAGCTATGATAATACACCTACCGAATATTCATTTAATTCTATTACATCAGATTGACAAATTTTGCAAGGGGGTTCCAGAAGCCATTCGCCACTGACAATTTACACAAAGACAGCTTGGAAATGTGGGTAAAAAGGCAATATGGCGACGCCCATGACCAATCTGCCTCCCGATTTGGGGGGGGGGATGAAACTAGCAAAAGGGGGATCTCCCAAACTGCCTTATAGACTTACAAAACTCTTGTCTACATTTTAAAGCAAGTAAAGACTCTAAATTGTTTGTGTTATAAAGTCGTTATTTCGTTTATGTGCGACGATATTGTCATCTTTTATATATAAAACAGCGTGACATAATTTGTTGATTGACAATGGCAGCCGTGGGGGTATCCTGACAAATTTGTATTTCAAGATAGCCGAATAGTTATTTGAAACGTGATTAAACATTACCTGTCTTCGATGGTGCCTTGTGGGCTGCAAATCTCCTACAGAGGCCTTTGAGTCCACGTGGGTTAACTTCTGTAACCTCTTGTATATTTTTGCAAGTTTTATGAAGATAGATATTGAATCCACCCAAGCTTTGATTGACGGAATGTCTTAAAGTTGGACATGATATTAAACTTTTGCATATTTTTCCTGGAGGAGCTTAAGTATGTTGCTATTCCTAGTCGTGTGGAGGTCGTTAACCCTGGTTGAATTGTGAATGGCTCTCACTCAGAGATCCATATACACTTTTACTGGACAAAATTACAGTGTACATAGTTCCTTAATCTGGCAATAAAGGTAATGACTGAATGAGAAGACAAACAAAAAGTTTTCACTAAATTACTACATAACGTGATGACTGACAGTAGAAAATAAAACGTTAGCATTACAGCTTTAAGAATGTTCTGAATGCCTGTAGAGGTCTTTAGATAACATCGACTTGTGCTGGCTACAATAATTACATTTGCACAAGTCTGATTGTCAGACTTAATTCAGAAAGATGTAATGAGGTCCAACTTGTTAGGAAGAGGTACTCAACACAACGTACCAGGTTCTGGTACATTCAACCGTACTGTCGAGGAAAGCATTTGTGACATCGTAAGAGACCTTCTGAAACACTTACTTTTGCCATCTTCCTCCTGGGTGAGATGGGAGATAATTAAAGCATGAAACCCCAAACAAGTTGCCAGGATTAATCAGGAACAATTTGTCCAATGTTACAATATTATAAAGTGAAACTTGTAAAGTTATGAAAGGATTGGCATTGTTTAAGGAGTGCATTGACCGACATCTATGTCTGTAAATTTGGGACGTGTTTAAATTGTCTTGTCTCCAGTAAAGATCAAAGATTTCAATAGCTAGTCTGACAAATTTTCATGAACTACCAGAGGGGATGGAAATATGAGGTGTTGATTTGGGTTTAACCGTAGCTTAACATTTACCTTTAGTGACAGATGTGCTGGTGCTACTGGGACTCGAAAAACATACGTTTTAGTATACAAGTTAAAGATAAACAACATGCAACGATATCTAAATATCGTATTAATTTAATGTTCAGTAACAAAAAATGCTCTACCGAACATCTTTTAACATTTTTTCCTGGTAGCTTGACACAATTGTTTTTCTGCAAATGATTTTTTCACGACAGAAACGGTAGCTTAGTAAAACTACAAAACAAATGTTAAAGGATCTATTAATGTTAAAAGCCTCTCTATGTATAAGAACTTTCTTATATAATATACATAAGTACACGGAGGATAGCATTTTAATTAAAGTGCACGCGAAGGAATAATGCCACTGAATAGTACAAAAAATCTGTCAATACCACGTGAGAGATAAAAGTTCTTTCTCTCTTACGTCGCTGTAAATTCATGTTACCTCTTTTTTCATTTATTGAAAAAAAAAATAATCTTAAAATCGGAAGTAACAAATCTGAGGATTCACTTTAAAGCTATCTCGTATTTGTAATTCTTGCATTCAGTTTAGACCTTATACAATAGGAAAAATTAACAAAATATCTTACACTGTAAAGGACAGTATTGCCATTTCATTTTGACAGTTTCTCTTCTCATAGCTTTTGAAATTTATGTACGAACGGGGTTCCCATTATATCTAGAAATGACAAGATTAAAGCACAGACGTTCTCTAAGGATAAATCTGATCTCACTGCCCTAAGGCTTATTCGCATAAAAATCCTGTGGGTACCAGAAATAGGTCTATGGCCGATTTCTGTACTTTTGTCTTAGAAAATACTAGTCTTCTTTTATCTGCAGAGCTATCTTATTATCCTAACGATTTGTAGCATTATGTACTTACGTTGACCTACCCACTTGTCCTAAACAGTTGGAAGCCAAATAAAATGTCATTATAAGTTATTGTAAACGTTTATTAAACTGTCTGCTAAACACATCTGGGTTGATTTAGGTGCTATATAGGCTGCATGCTTATCGAAACTTGCAAGTTGCACAAATAAGTTTAAAGAAAACGAACTAATTACGAATGGTTTTGTTGGGATATTCATGTAACCACATGCCGTATTAGAGGAACAACACGAGACCTCTAAAAAGAAACTGCAGACATTGGACTCATATAAAAATTTCTCCATGCACCACGTGCTGTCCATACATATATTGAGCACTTAAATAACTATATTTTGCTAACCTAAAAGTTTTTAATGTTAATGGAACTTAAACATTTTCTGGAAGGAATTATTTCTCTTTTAATGGTAATATGCAAAGAAATTGAATTTAAGTTATGATATGACACTCCATTGTTCATTTGTCGAAGATGTAATTTATACCAACATATGAGCAAATAGAATTTAACATATAACTTCTCAAACGTTCTTGAACAAGGTGCAGTGATATATGATGCAATGGTAAGGGCAGAGTTAACATATTTCTCTTTAGCGTACAATCCCCTTGTTTGAAACAGACAGGTAGAAGATACTGTAAAGTGTAATCCATTGCTTCAGAGTGGTCTAACATCAAACAGCCACATTTATTACTAGAGGGTTTCTATAAGAAACTAACTATTTTGTGGCCTGAAGTCCCTTTACAAATTTCAGTAACGGGCTTTAACGGAGGCCACACTTCAAATAATCTTCTTGTAAACAAGTAGCATACTTTACACTCTTAAGTCGTTGTTTATTTTTAAAACTAACAAAGGATGTTTAGTCGTCATCATAATCTGTTATTAATTTATAGACTAAGTAAAAAGAAATCACAGTCACAGGAGCACAATAACGTTCCGGCAAAATGTTATTAACTACCTCCATGAATGTTTTATCGTTATGAATTTTACTTCAACCAATATTTGGAATTAGACAATGCTATGGTCAAAAACTGGAAGGAAAATGTCTCCTTTTAAATTAATTTTATGATAATTATGAGTGAAATAGAATTGTATAGGGTCTATATTTTTGATTTGTATGGAAAGCATTTCGCATCGAATAAGTTTTAGAGTTGCGAAAAACGCTTCATTTAACTGATGTGACGTGAATGTAATTCAAGCAAGTTGATCTTTCACTTGGCACTGCGACATTGAAAAGTCTATCCATCGCAGACTGTAGTAATCTTGTCTCTAGTCATCTCATTACGTAACTTAGAGTAATCCATTCTTTTTTTTTCGTTCCCGCCATTTCAGTCTACTGTTACCTTATTAGTAGAGAGTAAAAGAGGAAAAGTGATTATTAAATAGTGAATACACCAAGTTTTAATGACCCCTCGTACATTGATCCCACACATGGAACAAAATCTTACATACTGAGTTCATTTATAGAAAAAAGATGGGTTCGGGGAGGACTACCAGCTTAATATTGGAACCGTTTGCATTTCTTATTCAAAACCTTTCTGTGGAATAAATTTTTACAACATAATTCATCTATCTGTTGGAGCAATTGGATGCTGATTTTTTATTAGTTTCTCTAATGCATGAATTTATGGTATCTCTTCTGATTGACACTACACACCTTTCCCCTCCGATATCATGCACTAATGTATACATTTATAGCAAATCATGCCGTACATGCTCACTCACACGTACGGAGTGTCATAACATAAAGGGTAACTATAGTTATAGGATGTCAATTGCTGTTCCGATATGGGTAGATTCTTCACAATTTTACACTCTAAATATATTACTCCATGCTATTTATCTTGGATACTGATTAGTTGATATTTGTAGAGGGAGCAAGGTGATTTTGTACGTAATCTTTAATGTTCCATTCAGAAGACAAAAACACCGTGACAAGAACACCGTTTATTGATATGTATAGTTTGAAAACATTTTATCACAGGAAGATGTCTTTAAAATTTAAATTCACTTCCGCTCTCTTTATACTAGACTGCACTATTTCTCATTGGTATGTAGCAATTTATTTAATCTTGTAGTAATCACAAAATAATATCTGAGAATAGTTGTCTGTAAATTACTGCATTTGCTTAAATTTTGTAATTTTTGCAGTATCAAACTGTGAACTTTTGCTGTACTAAACACAGAGCTTCACATTCCTGTAGTTTGACTTTTTATCTAAAAGAATCCGTATAAAAACTTTACGTGGGATGGCTAACCAACTCAAGAAGTATATCAAATGCGGCTTTTGTCTCTTTAAAGGTGACGGTTTTGATGAAAACACGACAACTCTCCTTGTTTCCTATTGGACGATTATTTCGTTCATCCTAGTGTAACCTTTCTCCATACAGTATACTACCTGTACCCCACAGAGGATACTACCTTCATAGATGGATTTTACCTGCATACGAAGTTACTTTGAGTTGTCAATTTACCGCACGTACCATACTGTACGCTTTTATCATAGCCCATTCTCAATACACCAAGTTGCCTGTTTTAAATCAGTATACAGTGTTTATCTGAATCTACAGGAAGAAGTTTTAAATATTCCTTTTTCATCGTAGTTGTCTTTCTCTCAGCTGTTTATCTCCTTGAGAGAATGCGGTCATTCTAAAATCAGATTACACCAAGTTTAAGGATGAGAATTATATTCTCGATGGGACATCGCAAGGGCTAAAATGTTATTTCTAGAAATGTTAGCTTGTCTGTTGTTTGACACCGGGTCAAATACGACAGGTGCGTGTATGTGGCTAATACAGAATAAATATCAGCAGTAGAGACAGTCCACAAGATAACTATTTTTGACTGTCTAAAAACAGAAGTTTATGAGTTCTTTGAGCGGTCATCCAGTGTTTGTAATCTCATAGTTTGGTTTTAACTGTTTTAATATGGACTGTTCTCTCATAAATGGAGTGTTCTATTATTTTGTTTAAGTCTCATGATGTCATATGAGAAAGCATTTAAACTTCCTGGAAACTTTACACCTGCAGCGGTCATTATTGTTAGCCAATGTTTTAGGAAATAATCATCTTTTCTATGCAAAAAACTAACATATGAAGGAAAAATTCTTTTTTTACGTTGAGGGGCGGGTAACTTCATTTCTCAGTACATACAAGACGAAATGTTTTGAAGACGATAGAAAGTGCTGTGAAAATACTAATAACCCTAAAATAATCTTCGATATCGTCAACAACTTGATTTTACAAACAATTCATATCAAATCGACAAAATGTTTTTCTGCTGTAACTTTCTTAATTGTGTACACTTTGAGACATCGAAGTAACACACTTAGTAACATACTGAAGTATAATAAGATCATTTTTAATAGGATGGTTCAGGCTAAATTCATCTATGATGGATATTTTAGCAACAATTGGTCATCGTTTTGTTATAGTCTTGTTTGGTTAATGACCCTCTTACATTCTCTTCTCCAAAAGCAACTAGTCTGTAGGTACTTTGAAATCTTATGTTTTGCAAATCAAAGACATTTTGATATGCAGTTCATCTTTATTAATAACATTTGTACATGATGATAAAATTACGAAACAATGAAACAAACTGCAACGGTGCAATTTCCTCTTCTGTCCTACACGAGTAATTGGTATTTTGACTCTTTTCCTCTCCGTGATTACAGTATGGTCTTGAACTATTGGCATCGAACTGACATCAAGTGGCTTCTACGTGTTGTGAATTATATCTCAGGTTTACCTCACAAATAAGCATGTTTTTGACATCCTTTAAAGGTAAATAAACGTTACAACTAGTAAAATCTTAAGGTCTTTACACAATGATTCCTTATTAGTTTTGGACAGAATTCAAAGTGATATGGAAATAACTGTTTGCCCAGTAAGTGGGTGTACTCTACTGGGTCTTAGGTCAAGGCTGGCTCTTCTAGTCGGTGAATTACTGAAATGACCTTAATCTACGGGAACCAAATAGCTATCTCAGCTTGCAAAGAGAGCAAGTCGATGGTTTTCATGCTAAAATTTACTGCCCTCTAAATTTGTTTGCCAACAGGTAATCAACAACTGCAGGATAAAATAAATTGTAATTACTTTGAAGTATAGGTCTTCAACTGGCTCTTGGATCCTTTTGTATTCTTATTTATCGTTGTCAGTAAAGTGTCAGGGACGAAACATAAGTGTGCCTTGAAACCCTAAATTTTGAACTTGCAACTAAAACAGTACTATAAGTTCTCCGACGATACGAGAGCTCTACTATATGTGAAACTTGAAGTTAAAAATTTAGAAACTTCCAAACTTTAAAAATAAAAGGTGAGCTTGACAAATTAATTTGGGTTTTAATAAACTCGTTAGTTAGAAGCCCAACCGAAGTATGGTTCAATAACATAAGCATAGCCACATATGATTTGAGTAGTGGCTTGCGGAGGTGACTCTCCATAATGATTTATTTTTTCTGATTTAGAGCAGTTTGATAACCGTTTAACCTCTGCAGTGGGCAAATCTAAACTTGGTCGCGTCTTTCATGGAATGAGCTAAATTTCCCACTTTCGTTGTACTGTAAACAAATATAAATCAATCGTGGGAGAAAAAGAATGATATGCATCCGGAGTTATTAGAACATGATCACAATGTTGGATGTACCATCGTGCCATTGTTCAGGTATTTGCATGTGGTTTTTATGATATATCAAATATAGAACCGTTGACTCATGACTACTTTTAAAATAAACACGATGTTATGTATGTACCATTGTCTCGGTAGCTTCCTTTCACAAAGCGTTAGAATCTACATTACTTAATTCTCAATGCCTCCTTTCACCTCAGCTATTAGTCATATTTTCATACTTCAGAACTGGCAACTGGAACGGAAATGACGGTTATTCTTTCGTTTGAGATGACTTTGGCAAAGAAAACCTAACGGTTTCCTGTCTTCCAGCTACAGTTTAGATTTTTGTAGAATTAATCCTTATGTTTTCTCAAACATTGTATGATAATTTAGGATTGCCGTGCAAATTGGCTAAAACGGCTGTGGGCTTATTTCATCACCTCGTTCTTCTAACTGAAAATATGCTTGAAAGGACTGTATTCTGTATTAAGAACCAACTGCACTCGTTAGTCGATAAAGCACTCAGGGTTAGATTATGAAGTGATGTAGCCATATTAATTACATGGCACTGTTATGAGATTTCAAAGGACAAGGGTGGCATTTTGCCCTAACAATAGAATTCGGTCATCAATAAATAAAGTACATCACACAAATTTGGAGCAGGTCTTGGAGTAGATCAGTGTTTACATTTCATACACAGTTTTCTTGTGCTATGTCTACATCCTAGCTGTACAGCTATCAGTACAGCTATAGAAGGAGTATTTGTAGGCATTGTGTAGAGTATACATTTAGGAATAAGTTGAACCAGTTATAAGAACGGTAGTAAAATGGCCAGACTTCTGTAAAATTAGAATCAAAACAGAGTGGACTCCATAGGAAATGAACATTGATCTTTTAGAAACATTTCCAACCTGTCTATATCTTTGTTTTTGAAGTAGTTTAGTAATTCCGACGATACCCACTTGTGCTCATCGGTTTAGGATCGATTATATTTCCAGCATTGGAATGTATCTTCGACCCCAGAATCACACGCGCACCTTGGAATTTATTTGCACTTCTCAATGTCTTTTAGAGATAACCATCCCCACCCCCGCAATCCTCTCGGCGGGACACATTGTCGGAGACGAATTCTAATTCACTGCTGAAATCTATCTCATATTTATATCTATTGAAGATTTTGCGTAGATATAGTTGTATATAGCCTATAATAACGAGCTGTTTCTTAAACGAATACAGGTATAGGCCTACTATTATTTATGTAAGGCAGAATGATTGGAATGTAATGAGGGTACCGAAACTAAAAGTAAAATAAAAATTTTGTCAATATTCATGGACATACGTACACTTGACTGGCATGCTTAATTGTTTGTCTTTCACCCAGCATTATTGTGTAAAATTCGTCGTTTTGACATAATTTGGCAAACTCACCAAACTCACTTCACGTATAAAGTGTAAGCTTCATCTTGAAGAGTTATATAGACCGCATGCTCAATCGACATGGATTTCCATTGGTTTTAAGTTATACCATGTCAGGTCATCACTCTGTCAGTTCTACACTACCCAATGTTGTCTGTTTAGTAACGTTTGTGTTAAGCATTTTAATATAGATGGATCCATAACTAATTATTAAACCAAAAACAGTTAAGAAGTAAGCTTTAAATTTCAAGAGGTTCTTTTCGGAGACTTTACTCACTGTACTCTCCGTTTGTGCCACATTTGATCTTAACGATATAGTCAGAACTTAGGGCCCACACACCTTTGACTTTTGGTAACAGCTTCGTTAATCTTAAGCACTATTTTATCAATGATTAAATGGTTTTGCCACTTCGCGTGTCTTACTTGCCTTGCAATCAGTGTCAAAGATTCGTTGTACTTCTCTTTCTGATAATGAAATCACTCATTAAGTGTTTCATCAGTGTAAAAACTCAAATAATACTTGTGAGGAGGCGGCATTTTAATCAATTCAATACCTTCCATTTTTTAAGATTCTGATATTATGACAGAAAGAGGGTAGAAGGCAAATCTAAATATGATTTAATGCTAAGCAGAATAATATATACTTCAGTATTGCACAAAACCAGAACGGTTTCCTGTCTCTCGTAGTATGACGTTAATGCTTCCTATTTATAATTCTTAAAGATGCATAGTAGCACTTTAACCATAGCATTTTGCTACAGCATAATATATTACTAAAATTTATATTAATGATATCATGTGAAGGAAATTGACGGATGATTTCATATAGTGTAAAGAAACATTTTGTGTTAGCAATGTATCTTAATTATAAGACCTCGTCACAGTAAGTTACGTTTTAAAAATAAGCAGATTTTCAATGGATGTGGTATCTCTGAAACAGCAATTAAATGTGAAGATTTCTCGCCACAATCAAACTGTAAACAAACATCCGACACGTGATCGAATTTTAACAAGCAATCGATGAATATTTAACGACCGTGGTGTCACTAGAGCATGGCTTTTGTGCAAAACACCCTTAAACTTATGTTTGAATAGTTTTCAGATCATACTATAAACAAACGTAGATTACTCGGTAGACTGTTGTCTACTGAACTGAACTTAGGGTCACCAAAGGCTTATACGTCAATGCCATTTTTCATTCCATTTTTTGGCTGTTGGTAGCTTCCTATTGTGGGATGATAACTGAAAGCGTTCAGCCGGAACATAGCAAATCACAGCTTAACTTTCTGGAAAGAAAAAATCGCTTCTGAAGACGGTACTGCAACTGGCAAGCTCTAAACCATTTAGTCTGTCCATCACGTAATTGATATTCACAAAGTGTCACTCATGTTCTAAAGGATTTTGACTGAATTTCCCGCTCGTGTTTCTTTAATTACCCTCGAAGAGGAAACGTAGCCCGCGAGGTGTCGAAAGGTGGTTTACGAAACGAGGCAACGATTATACACACGAGGAAGAGGTGAACACTGGCTGACGGCTGTTTCATTGCTCAAAATGCCAAGTAATCTTTTCTTTAAAGTTTAATGAGCCCAACTTAAACTCTAAATTAAATTTGAACCTAACTTGGTTTCCAGAAGCGAAGAAAGGTTCAGCTACGGAAAGCTTATTTTTGTCGTCATTCCATGAAAGCTGTTACCAGTTACAAGGATTTGAGTTGGAAATATTTTTAACTCGTTGTTCTAACGGAGGGTTCCCATGGTGCAAATAAAATTTAACGAGCGAAATTGGGACATGTTCTCAATTTCCGAAAGTCTTCACGGTTTTCATTTAGTAATCATTTCAATGTGCTCACACCTGCTTTTTCCTTGATTGTTTGGCAAATGTGATTCTTAAATTCCGTAATACGTCGGACTTGTGATTTTAAAAGCTGCATTCCGTGGTTTGACAAAAAACGTCGAAAGCAATGACTTGTCAGCTCCTTGTATTATCATAAATGAATGTTTCGTAACAGAACATTGACTAAATAGAACACTAATACATGCAAGGAATAACAACTGGTTCTGAAATCATCTTGAGCACTGCAGTTCCATGGTACTAGAGAAAATCTTAATGAAGTGGATGCATCATCACCAAAGAATCACGTAAGGATGCAATAATGACAATCTTTGGAGGATGGAAATATTGCCAAGCGATTATCTCTAAAGGAGTAGCGATGTTTTGATTTAAACACTGCAGCAAGGGGACTTTGAATCTAGGTAGTGTGTAAAATAATGATTTGTAGTCATAATTAAAATAGTCCTTTTGACAGGATTTCAAATGTTACTTAAAGGTTTACATTCGTTACGACATCGCCTTTTACTTTGTGGATTGAAAAGTAAAATGTTGACATGCGGAATATTCCTTGCGTGAACGCAAAGAGTCAATATTGACGCAAAAAGATAAAATTTTTGGAGGTTTCATTTTGGCATTTGATGACGCTGAACTGCAACGTAATAGCGAAGTATGTTTTGGAAAATTCGTAGACCCTCTCTCGACACGTGATGGTATTTGCCCTATCAGGGACATCTGTCGGCGGGCGTGTTTGTCACAATTCACGCAGAGCAGCCGGTGTTTACAACAAACAGTCGCTAAGCCGGCCATCTTGTATAGGGTTAATGCAGCTGTAACCTACGCAGAGCAGAACATTAATGCAAGAAAGAGAGTTTTGAAAAGGTCGTAAAGGGAAGCTTAAACATAATACACCTCCTGAATGTTTAAACGTTTACATGCGAGGGTGTCATACATTATTCAATGCGGAAGTGCTCTGCTTGCTCGACACTGGAAGCATTTATTTTTATAAACCTTCAAACTTTGTTCTGCATCCGTTTCCCCATGTTTTAACCTGTTATGGTACACAGCTAATTGATTGGATGGTGTACAGTCTTCTCGACCAAAGCATCAACGATCTTCTCAGCAAGAAGAGGGGATACCTGTTGTAAATATTTTTAATATGGAATCGACTTTATTCAAAACCATAAGAAGTCAACGAACGCGCAGGCATGTAATAGTTTCTTTTATCTTCTAGGTAATTTTAGGAAGATCAACTTTCTTTTTTCTTTAAATAACTTCACCCTTTCTCTTAAAATTATTTTTTACTTATTTTACGTATTACTTTATTTAATTCTAGGAAATTCTAAGCATGGTAGCATTGTAACTTTAAATGTCGTCTAGCTGTCCCACTCTCTAAACTTCAGGAATTTCATAGCGCTGGAAATGAAGCAGATGACATTTTACCCATAAAGGGTCACACCTCTGGGGTCTCGGCCCGTTACTTATTGTGTTGGTATATTTCAGCAAGTCTTCATTTCATTACTTCGATCATTACGCGATAGGTACATATGCCGTTTAAGAGGAGAAAGGACAATACGCTCTTTGTTTTGATTCCTCATATCATTGATCGAATTTCCGGTATCAAGTATTCCTATCTTTAGATTTTCCAAGTTAAATATACAATTCACGTATGGTTTATCAGCCGTTACGTTTGGAATAAGCGTACGGGATTACATACAATGGGGGGGGGGGGCGGCGGAGGGCGAGGGGCTGCAGCAATTTTGTCCGAAATTTTAATGTATGTACGCCCAGAGGTAGAGCGTATTTTGCCAAATTTTCTATTCCAATAGGGTCCTTCATCCTCCTTCCACCCTCCTTCACCCTCCTAATGTTTGGAGATCAGTAACTCAACGACGGCTGGTCATGATGCTACTTCTTTGCTTGGGCAAGTCTGTATTGAATACCACTTAACGTTTTAGTAAATAGTTTGAAATGTTATTTTAAATAAAAGAAATAAAACATGTTTTAATAGGAAACTAAAAATAGTCTTGGCAAGCAACAGAGACATTTATCATAGGTGTGTTAATAGATACAATCCACGGATGGGTTTGAATTATGCTTAAAGATTCCACTTGTTATCCTGTTACCTGCCGCAAAAGGGAATGATTTCGAATATGCAACAGATTAAACGAAATTATGAGAAAGATGTCTGGAATTTGAGGTCAAAATATGGAATTTCATATTTTCGTATGGCGTACAATAATTGAATTTCAGTTTACACACAGGTGTTGTACATATGGCTGGCTATCACACCGCATTAAGTGAGGAAGTCATAGATTAAACATTCACTTACGTGATAAAAGTTCGTATTTCATGATCTGCGAGGAATATTTTGGGTATGACGGCTTTGTTTATTGGGTCACTACGCATCAAGACACTTACAGATTTGTTAAGAAAAATTTGTTAATGCTTTTCAGATAACTCTTATGTTTATCAGTAACTGTAAGACAGTTTGACAAATAGGAGTGCTGGAAGTTCGTAACCTTGACGTTTCCATGGTAACTACACTGCCGATTCTCCGTAGCTTCCGGGGCTGCATCAAGATCAAGTCGCTTGAGGCTATATCCTCCACCTTGGCTAATACGTTTAGGATTGCTTCCCCTACGAGGTGCTAGGCCTAAATTATGTTTTAAATACATAATTTTATAACTTATAAAGCGGCAGCAGCAGTAATTATGTGTATGGATCCTCTACATGTTTACATGTCTTTGACAACGGTTTCCCACGGTACACATGTTATTATATACCGGATGTCACTGGGTGTATGTAGAGGTTTGCGTTGAAGATGGATCTGTGCGAATTAATTCAAGAATTTAATCTTGCAGTTCTTCGATTGTAGGCTTAAAGGCAAATATGTAGGTGAAAAGTATATTTACAGAAGGAAGAAATGTAAAGCCAAACTACAAATCATCTTCATGTCCTTAATCCAGAAAAGCCCTGATTCAATTTTACATATGCCTTTAGATGTAGAGTATATGGCATTTCGTCTTTACTTACGTTATCTCATATCCAAATGCCAATATTCTTGAGATGCTTTTTATACAATATTCCTTATTTTGTCTATAATGAGTGCTTGGAGTATAAAGAGGGAATAGACGAAACTGCATGAAAGGTATATATTTTTAAAGGACGTTAACTTTTCTGAAATGAAATTTGTCTCTATGGGAAATTTGTTGCAACTTGCACCGACATGGGGGATTTGCTAGGCTTGAGAGTGGGGTTGGTTGGGTGGGTGGTGGATGGGGAGTCTGAGCTGTAAATCTGCAGATGTTAGGGCAAAAATATATGGTATTACAGTGCATGTGATTATTGTCAGCCATTAGGAGGAAATTTCAGTGCAAACACCTCCCTCAGTTGTGCGTCTTCCCATACGACCATGGTTTCATTACTTTTCGTAATTTCAAGATGCACGTTGTTGCCAACGAATCAAATATTAGGAGATTTAATACACACATCGGAGGAAAAGAATACCCTGTCTTGCATATCTGACCTCACGGTGCCTTTTTTAATTGTGGTTTGCTGACGGTCTGAACATCACGCTATCCCATAATAGCTCCATGATCTGAGCAAGCTACCTCAGCTCTGCGACCGACCCTTTTGGAACAAACTGGAGTAAATTTAACATTGTTGTTCTAAATTATTTACATTGAAGTCATTTTACAGTTCAATATCAATGAAAAGGTCCTTGCGTAAATCGTTTACAGTTTCAATATTACGACAAATCGTTCTCGAGAGTCCATTATTAATGGCCTGAACTCCCTATTGAATTATGACTACTTACGCGTTTCCTCGATAAAACCAAGGTCTTCTATCAGCACTTTGGGTCAACCGATTCATTCACCCTAAATAAAACATACCCTAGGGGAGTGTAGACGGAGACATGTTTCTGGGAGGGCTTTCACAAGTTGTTATCATTTCTGATTTCTATATGACATGTTTAGCGACTATTAACTTTCTTTAATGACATGTAGGACATGCGAAAAATTGGAAAAGATATTTAGTATTGCGTTTATTGAGCGGAATCTACTTCATAAGTTTATTAAGGGATAAAAATGCAAGAGGAATTTGATATTTGAATGTTGCTTAATATTACGTTGGAATTACATTCAAAGGGAGAAATAACTGTACTGCAAACTTGAATCGAAAACTTTCTTGACTGAAAAGACCACTTTTAATCTATGTCTTTTTTTCTTATTCTTAGCATCTAACCTTTGTATTAAGAGTACATTTAACATGTGAAGTAGTGAGAGGGACGGGGGCATTAATGGGAAAGTTCAAAACTTTTTGAGGAAAATGGCTCTTATTCTTGCCGTTTTAGCACAGCAATGCAACAAAGGTCTACTAAAAAGCCCATAACTTGATTAGTTTTCAAAACTATGGGGCACTTCTTTTAAAAACTACCGAAGTTGGAAAGGGACAAATAGGACCAGAAGCCGAAATTGCCATGCTATTTCAGAGACTCACGTACCCCTGTTTCATGGCAAATAAATAATTTGGGATCATGAACATTATTTTCTTCATTTCTTTTGACAGGTGGTCTTGGTGGATTCAAAGATTGTTTCCAGTTCTACTCATATCTTTCATCTTTACTAAATCTACGGTAGCCCGTAAGTACAACCGGATATCTTTCATTTTCAGTCAATTCGTCACAGTGTATTTTCGTTGTGAAGGATTATGACGTGTTTAATAACACTATAACTAATCACTATGCCACAAATTTGGTCGCCAGATGAAGAGTCAGCAATAGTAACGCCTGAAGCATCTAAAGAGTGAAGGAGCCAAACACCCAACTGACATACTTAACTATTATAATGAAAAGTCCCGAACTGTTGTGTTGTCCTTATCCATTCACTATATGCGAGTAGAAAATCGCGTATGTAATAGTGTGGAGGAAGGCAAGTTCCCTCTGGCTGTGTGCACCGTCACTTATGAGACCCAGGTGATCCCACCCTTTTCTGGTGGTGAACCAATTTTAGAAACCTGCTGCAAATCACCGGAGGGGTGGGGGAGGTTGTAAGGATGAAGCCCGACGTTCTAACCTGCTTTATTTTAGGAAGATTCTAAAAAGTCCAAAAAGCTTAAACTTGGGGGAGGGGGATAGTGCATAATGAGAAATTTTTGACTTCAGTTGGGCAAATTCATTTGGCGTAACTTTCGTATTTCCTTACAAAGTAAACATCATTGTAAGGAATAAGTTAGAAGCTTGGTATATGCTTAATTTTTGACTAGTTACCTTTAACAAACTTGTACAAAGAAATTTTCTCTGTTTTTCAGACCAACATAATTTAATCACCGGAATACTCTTTCAATATACTTTCACTAATATGTCTCTGAACCAGTGACCATGTTGATAACAATATTTAGGTGCACCCATGCATGGCTAATGAGTTCCTAACAGCTCCAAGGACACTTACCGGTATATAACGTACTGACTGAGAGTCCGAGAGGACGTTGACTCTGTTAGACGGAAACTACAAGTTCTCTTCCTCTAGTGCTACCGTAACACTTGAACTATGCTTAAGTACCATCCGGGAAACTTAAGTCTATTTGAATGTAGGATAAATAAGAAAACATAAGGAGACAAAGATACCGTACTCTTCAACAAAATTGTCACGGTTAAATTGCTGTAAGACTGTAATGCTTCAAATAAATGGAGTTACGCACTGCCCCCCCCCCAACCGCCGTGAGGTTAATCTCTGCAGGTCGAATTCATTTGGACCAAAAGTAGGTCACGAGGTTGTATTGGCGAGCGTTCATTTGCAGTGTACAAATAAGTAAGTGTACACTCAAGAAGTGTAGATAAGACTTCAAGCATGTTTTACATTATTCCTCATAAAACCATCTTTAACGAATTTCTGCGCTTACTGAAACGCTTCCTCTATGATGAGACATCTATGAATTTTGTAGCAAGTGCTCCCCCAGAGTAGGCAGGCAGGTGTTCTTGAAATTATTTAAAAAAAAAAAACACTTGATGATTTGAATAATCATGTGAGCATGATGTAGAACAACGTCTACATTCTGTGGGGAGGACAAATTAAAGAATCGAAGCAGATACCAAATATTGTGCGAATGGGACAACAGGACAAAAGTAGATGTTTGGACAAATTCGCAGAAACTCTAATGGACTGTACAAAGTCTAGATAGATAAAACAGGACCGATTTTATGGTGGTTCCAAAATGGTTTAAATGCCCCCACCCCAAAGTTTACTTCAAGTTAGTGCCAAAGAGAAGTTATAACCTGTTATAATTGCATGCTCACCTTGTAAAAGATAGAAATTAGAACAGCGGCTTTCATTCAATCCCTCTTCTGATAGCAATGTTTTCTTAAAGGCGATCGGGGCTCTCTTCCTACAAAACGACTGAGGATGAAGCAATTAATCCCAATGCAAGTGGCCCTTCAAAAAAGTTATACGGAACATACTTATTAAGGTTGGAAAGGGTAAACTTGTGCCACGTGAAATCTCAAAAATAAGACTGTTAAGATACAACTTGGTCTGGCAAGTGTTATTTCCGGCAATCACGGATACATTTTGGGTCCAAATGTCCTTCATACGCTGCGCGCCATACAGTCATACCGCTCCGTTTAGTTGCTTCATATACTGTTTGTCCCTAGAAATGGTCCCTAAAAAAGTCTGCTGCTCTCCCACTTTTTTGAAACCTTGCACTACTCGTGGACTCCTCAATGTCAGGGGCGGCCCCAACTTTGCTTTCTGGAAGGGCCTTTCATCAACGTGTTAGTATGGTGTGCCCCTGTCCAGTACATGATCATTCTCTCAGCCATAACAAATAATTTACTTTCTATATTGTGATATCAAAATAAGAAATAAATACATGAAACGGTTACCTGGTTACAAGGCCTAAGAAGTGCCATTTCCAGTAATCCCGGGGATATTTTTATCAAAAAGTTTCGCTACGCGATAAGTGGTGGTGGCGCTCCCCGTAGTGTCAAAATCTCCTTTTGCACTCTCAAAGTAGCGCCCCTGCTTCCTGCAGCCCCCCTCCTTCCTGTAAAATTGTACATACTCGGCTGCTTGCCATATATTATCATTGCTTTTAGCACTGCAGGCTATTGTAAAAGATATAGGGATTATGTAGTTTAATATATTTTCCTGTGTAGATGGTCATGTGCTCAATTCTTTGATCCGGATTGGATTAGCCATGAAATGTTAAGTGCTTTGCGAGACAAAGTAAATACTTCCACCCCAGGGAAGTTCTATTAACAGTGTATCGAGGAGTGCGGCATTAATTTGTTACCTATGTTCTGCAGTTCTCGACTGCGCGGCTGCCTGATAATTTCGTTTTTACATCGTTCAGTTGAAGAACCTGCTATATTCTTAACATAACGAGTTCTTCTGAGTTGCTTTTATTCCCCCGAGTGGATTTCCTATTGTCGAACAGGAAGGAAAATATGTTTCACCTTTAGTCCGGTATAACAACCGACTGTCATAAATATTGACCTGTTTTTGAAGTGCTTAAAAAGATGACGTTAACCATTCATCACAGAGCAATCTTCTTTGCAAGCAGAAAGGTAGCTATATACTTGTCCAAACACGAGTCGCAAATTAATTGTATTACAGTGAATTAATTAGTGTTATTTATCATTGAAACATCAATCGTGTTGATTCATTAGACTCTGCTCTGCAGTGAAGCTTTGCCACGTTCTTTTTCTTGATAAAAATCACTAGTACCTATATCTATGTAAGGAAGGGACGGTTAAAATATAGCGGCTCAAGCCCAAACTCCACCAGGACATGAACGTGAAGCAAAAATATTGCACCAGTGTTGTGCTGTATATGCAAGGGAATACGCAATCCGCTGGCCTAGAGCAGAGGTATGAGACGGGGGGGGGGGGGGTACCGTTGAGGATTGTAGGGCGTGTAGGAAAAATTGGGTAGCGCCTAATCACTTTTCAGGAAGTTCACTTTGGGTCCTTCCCATTGTTCAAACAATTTGTTTCTCTGGATAATGACGTGTATCCTAGGTTCTCAAGTTGCGACCGGCGACGTTCATTAATGGCGGCCCGCGAAAGATTCGAGGAGCCAGACATATTTTACGTGCAATTTTCTGAGTGTAATCTAGAGCATTTGGATGCCACATTTTCTCCCATAAGCCAACTGGTGATTCACACATGGTGGACGTAGAAATTAAGTTACAAGTTTACGCTAAAAGTGGGATTTATCCAATCTAGAGCATTTGAGATGCCAATTTTTGTCCCATACTAATGACCAACGCATGGAGACGCAGAGTTCTAATGACAAATTTGTGCTTTAAGAGTGCAATTCTCTACAATCTAAGGAGTATGGGATACAAAATGTCCCCCCCCCCCTCCTGGCTACTCAAGCATGGGAGATGATGAACCACAAATGCAAATTTGCCTGGAGAGTCTAGTGCGTATTTCTGCTTTCTAGAGGGTTCAGAATGTCTAATTTTCTCATCTTAGCCCCAAACCACTTATCAAATTAACGAAATCCCGAGCATTGTAACTGCCTACTGTGAGGGCACTTTCGTAGCTCTAATGAGTGGGATTCGCCCTCAGAAATGAGCTACTCTCTCCAAATCCTGAATTCTCCTATACTGGCTATGACAATAGTGATATAGCATAAACTTAAGGAAAGTGACCTGCGCCGGAACCCTTGCCGTATATAGAAGAGAACCCTTGCCGTATATATACTATAATAGTTTAGACCCTCAATGCTAAAAGTTAACAGATACCTCTGTGGAGTTGTTTATAAGATCCATGTCTGTTTGCACTTTGCTGAAAACCTTGGTACGAATTTTCATGAGGAATAGGTGTCATACACTCGACCCTAACCAAAGTACGTGGTGAGAAATCTTAATGACAATTGTGTCACCATACTTCAAGAGTTTCAAAAAGTTGGGTGTGAAAATTAATTGTTCCGATTAACTGATATCACAGCACAATCCGGAGCAGCTCATTAAAAGATAAAAGCCAGTTTCATAGTCATTGTATGTTTTAACTTAGTATTCATGGAAGACCATTCTGAAACACAGTTAAGTTAAAGGCAATAGGCAGTCGTCCCAAAATTTTCTTTGAAAAATCAGTAAACTCTTGCAAATCTCCTCTTATTGCATTAAAAACACCTCTGAAGATGTTTTGAACATAACTATAACAAACAATAGGTAAAGCAAGGAGAAATTCTCCTTGAATTCCACAATTCACAAACAAAATATTGTCACATGATCAAAATAGGCCAATCATGAACCAGAGTGACCGGGCACACTCACTCTGATTGGGATGACTGCCTACTGCCTTTAAGGACACAAGCATGCCAACTAACGAAACTTGTAGTTATTCCAGATTGCCTTTATCGTATCGTAGCTGTCCTCATTAGGTGACAAGCGAAGCCTTTATGAGAGGTGGAACCTCAGCTCCATTCATGTGCAGAGCAACGGGAACAGTTGGAAAGGTCCTTCATTGTATCTCTTTCTGTTAACTTGATGATACATAAGACTACTTTCATATCCTTTTGTTATGTAAGCTGGGGACTCAAAGTTCTAAGGAGGAGGACACTAGCAGATGCCGCTGGCAACGCCTTAACATGAATGATATTTTTCGTTTAATTTATTACATGAAACGAGATTTCACAGAGAGTGCGATTACCGTACTGTTTGATGACAATGACGTTTTAAGCTCAGCTGTGTTCTTTAATCCTCTATCGTGAGATGGCTGCACAAAGGGTTGACTGTTGAAATATGCCCTATCAGTAGGCTACAATAAGACCGTCAATAAAAACGAATTTGAATTTAAATTGTTTTAGTCTTAACTTTTGTAGACCTTCATCTTTTCTTTCGGAATAAAATCCGCCGGGAAGCCGATAAAGAATACCTACAATCCTTGACAAAAGTGTATGGAACAAACCCCGCTCCCCGTATCAATGTTGAAGTCTCAGAACACGTTGGGCTGCCTCAACATTGAACAGGGGAATGCAGACAGGGGGATGGTGATCTCACTGTTGCTTGTTTTGCTTGTTTTAACCCATCATTTTTGTGTCTTCAAACAGTCACACAACAATTGAACATTCGAAAATACGACAAGATATTTGATTTAATTCCACTGGGATGACCCATGTTTTATGTTCTAATATACATAGTTTTCTATCAAGTAACATAAACAGGGAGCTTTCACGAGAAAATCGACATCTTACTGGCTGAATTTCTTGATTGTTTCTCGTTGTGAATACTGTAGGGTTTATCTATGTCATCTCACCTTAATGATGAGTTTGTCAATTTGGGTGATAGTTCTTGGTCTACACGGATCTCAATTGACATTTACAACATAAAATTAGGAGATGAAAATTGGTTTTGAGGGTAAAGAAAACATAAGTGTCAAACTCTGTTAGAAACTGTCAAAGTTCATCTCACAAATCACCTGACTGCAATACATAAAAATATTAAAGTATTTTACAACGTTGAATTCCAGTGTTCAATAAAGAACAGAAAACATTCTCAGAGTGAACGCAGACATTTTAGTGTTTATTGCAACATTTTGCTGTAAATCGCTTCTTAAGTGAATCCTAAATCATTACATAAATGATCTAGAAAGGCTGGAATATTCACATATGGTCATGGAGCCAATTTAAATAGCATGAGTCCGTGCCAAAGATATTATCATATTCAACCGCAAAGCAGCCACAATGGTTATGTCACAACTCAGACATCTTGTCATGGACATTTTGGATGACATCTGTAAAAGAGGAAGCTTGCGCTTTTTACAAAACTGCTTTAAAATAAATACCACGTAGAATATAAATACGTGGGTAAGCTAAACGAAAGAATGATTGTTTTACTTTCGTGGTAACTGCGAGCTATTCTCAGTAATGGGGTGCTAAATCTATATACAACATGATAATCTACATACAAAATGGAAATTACTCCTCGGCTGAATACTATCATTCAAAATTTGTTTAGTGACACATCATGGTGGACGAATTGTGAAGAATATTAGAGGAAACTTTATAGTACCAACTACTGTCTCAAATCCTTCCTTGTAAAGTAAGGTTAGGGCGATCGATCACACCCTTTAAACGTGACAGTAAAACCTCTTATAGGTATGGGTGCAAAATAAACTATTATTTTAACCATTTCGATCGTATTATTGGAAAACACTGACAACCAGCTATGCAAAGTCATGAAAAACTGATTAAGTTGTAAAATTTGATTTTCACTCGTCTATGTAAAAAGGCAACAGCTCACATTACGGCTTGTGGAAATGCATTACTGGTTGTTCATAGTTAACAAAGTCGAACCAGAAACGCCTCTTCTTAAATGTGCCTTGCTAGGAAAAGAAGCGTTTATAACGCAAATTTACTACAAGATCGAAAAACAGTGAACAAAAGATTTATGATAGGGCTTTAAAAACCATAGACTGTCATAATTGAAGTTTTGGCCCAGTAATTTGAAATTAATATTTAGGACCAGAATCTGCTTGATGAACTGAGCTTTCTTATTCTAATCGGGCGTCTTTTCCTTAAAAATCATAGCAGGCGCTTCACGCTTACCTGGTTATGATCCTGGGAACGTCTGCACACACTTAAACTTTACTAAACAGTGTCTGCCAATTGTCCAATTTCGAACACATTTATTCAGACACAAATATGAATTCCTATGTTATTGACGTATATATAAAGATCTGTATTTACAAGCTGTGATGTCAGAACCGAAAAATGTCTTCTATCAAACTTGAAGGTTTTATTACCTTAAAAGATGTTCTGAAGAATGGAAAGCATATTTTGATAGATTTTTGTTTGTCTTGAATTAAAACCTTCAAGGGTCGATCCATGACAATGGTTTATATTACCCGAGCAGTACAAAAACAGGAAATTAAATTTAGCTATTTCAATTTAAACAAACAAACGTCAATTGTCACTTGTCATGGTGGTGTTGTGTGTGTAGATTGATGGTTAAAAAGTCATAGTGCAAAATCGATGATAAATTATCTTGTTCGTTATTGACTATAAATCAAAATGTAACCGTACGTCGAGTTCATTCTATTACATTTTGGGACTAGTAAGGACGGTAACGTTAAAACTGTTTAATGGACAAACATTGATCATTAAAAAGTCTGCAAGTTGTAAAAGGAACCCGTCATTCATTGTGTATACCTGTAATACTATACATAATAACGGGTAAACAGCAGGATTTCGTTCAGCGCTCTAGAGAGAAACATACTTCCTCATCTCTTTTTCGTACACAGAACCGACAAATGGTTTAATCGAATGTCCAGAGGACATCCAGCAGGCTGAGAATGATTTACCAGGTAAGCTGGAAAATTTGTATATACCTTACCTTCATTTATCAGTATAGACCTAATTCTTATGACCTTATATAACATAAAAGGTGCTCTGCAATGGAGGCATCAGCGTATCACTGTAACTTACCCCAACAAGTTCAGACAGCTGATTCGTGATTGGTCGGATACGCGCGAAGTCTTTTTCGGGCCCCGTGCAAAGTCTACGCCGTACATGCAGAGTGCTTGACTGTCTTGCCGCCAAAATCACGTGTGACGTCATGCACAAGGTCTGTGCTCAGGTGATCTAGTAACCAATTACATCAGTGAGGATGAGTATTACAGCAGGCCCACTCAAGAAATATAAATCCTAACTTGTCTGCTTATCACCCATCATTATGATAATATGCAGGTTTATTACTATGGTAAAGAAGATGCACTACTAGACAAATTTAATTAATTGGATAACTTGTAATAGACAAAGTTATGTTCATCTAGGCTCCTAGAAATTGAAAATATTAAAAATTTAAAACACAGGCTAAACAGAAGAAGACGTGTGTGCTAACGTATAGAGGAGACAGGACTAATTGTGGGCCCTGGGGCTATTGTGGCCCCTAGGCAAATCTCTCCCCATTGCTCGAATATGTTAAGTAAGAAGGTGTTAAAAGTAGTGTAATATGAGAGGTACATCACAGACACATACGAGCAACAACAACCATATTCAAAGCTCTGTGGACAGAAAAGGGGGCAGGGGGATTTTAACGGGCACCCCACAATTGACCGACACAAACTTGTATGTCCACTTTGGAAAGGTGAGTCTGGTGCCTACCAGATACTTATCTTTAATTTTAATATATGTTTATTGTAATTAGTGAGTATTATGCACCTTAGGTCAAAACTAAATTTCACTCTTATTCACAAATTTATTAAAAACGAATTAATTAATTAGGCCCATCAGGGCAATTGTGGCCCCCAATGTAAAAAATGCATTCAAAAGTTGCGTCTTGCAACAAGCATATAAAGTATGTAAAGTAAGCTAAAGAGATTACTATTAATGGATTTTCAGCTTATTCTAAACACATGCTGTATGTTTTCTCATTGCTTTACAACCAAACGCCTAATTACTACAAGTCAATTAACCAAATGCACTGTTTGTGCAACATGCTAACCTCAACTGGCAAAAGTCCCTCACTTGCCTCCAAATCATGGTAAATACAACCACAATTACTTGATAATAGGTGCTCAAATTATTATCTAGTAGTCAGAAGCTTAAGCATTGGAAAATGTGCACTCGAAAGTATACTTTTTGATAGGGGCCACAATTGCCCAAATTTCTGGTCCCGTGAATTTGTTAAATAAAGTTTATTAGTATGTAAATTACAGCAGTTATTTAAATATTTTCTATTGTATATTGTAGACCAATTGCAGACCTAGTTGTTTAAATAAAATCAGTATAGTCCACTTATTTCAATACCTAGATATCTAAAGAAAGAAAAAGGGGCCACAATTACCCCAGTCTCCCTACTAAGAAAGAAAAGAAAAGAAGTTCGGAAGCTGTACCTCTTTCAGACTAAGATGTATTCCTGGACCTTCGCCAACCCTGTACATATTTTGACCTCTTTCTTTGATAAAGTGAACTTTTTGAACTGTGCTAATCCATGGTGAACAGTTCAACAATGGAGAAAAAAATTACTGCAGGAGGAGATCAATTGATTTCTTCATTTCAGTTTACTAAAGGAATGCGTCTTTTCTCTCATTCTAACTAGGGTGGGACGTGATACGAATGTTTGGTCTGGACCAACCAGACTCGTCAAATGTTGTAAAGGTCATCCAGGGTTCAAATGAGTTCCAGACAGCCTACAGGCTGGGCAAGCGACACGATATAAGTGCATCGACTTCGTAAGTACAACTTTTGTACTCTTCTTTATGGTTCACCAATCTGGCATCTCTGAAATTTGTAAGGTATGACTGAAAAATCTGACGACATCTAAATTATGGTAATATCTTAAGAAACATACGTATGAGGAATCAATTGCAAGTTTCAATTAATTGTGATTACATAACGATCCTCCTTTACAAAGGCTATCAAACGAGAATCAGTATCCCTTGAGGATCGTATTGGACAACACAATATAACGTTGTCAAAACCTTATTTACTTTTATGACATTATCACAACATGTTTAGCAATTTGAAAGATTTTTCACTTGCACCTAAATGAAAGATATTAACATAGAATCAATGACAACAGGTTGTTCCATCAGCAATTGCGACCATGATACATCAGTCACTCAGATATACTTCAATGACCTCCCAAAGTACACTGTGACCTGTGAATCCAAGGAGACTGCACATTCGGCGTTTTCTGTAGCGGGTAACATCAACAAGTTTTGGCCTTGCATTTTAGTATTATTATCACTTTATCCCATATCTCGGATGTATTTTTTGAGTAACAAACCCTCGAATTTGCTTTCTCTGAACAACAAGCTCTTATGGCTATAGGATCCTTTCGATCTGTCCCTGACGAAGTTCTCATGAAAGTTACGCAAAGGACATGAATAGACGGATTAAAAGGCTATTATGTAATTTTTAAATAAAAAGACGACTATTATTTCTTTTAAGACAATTCATACAAAAGGGAGACCAGTGATATGTGTAATTTCTTTGATTAGATTCAAGAAGAAAGTCCACCCCGCTATTTTCTATACATGATAAGAACGAAACATTAGCCTGAAATGATGCAACGAAACCTTGAAAAGATATGTTTATCACAGTTAAGAACGTGTTAGTATTCCAAATTGCAGTAATGCCCGGTCAACTTCACGTTAAAATGTTGCAGAGCCTTACAAAAACAAAGCAATTGTCATTCGGTTCACCTTCGAAGCTACTGTATTTGATCTATTAAAAGATCTGCATAATGACAATTGGAGTATTTTGCGGTGATGCCAAATGAAACAAAGAACTTAAGTTTCAGAAAACATATAAAGTGCCACATCTTAAACGTCAAACTGTGCATACTTTTTGTCCTAAACATTTCAGGGGAGTTCCTTTAGTGCATTGTAATATTAATTTTGTTAAAAATTATAGTTGCGACAAATTGTTATATTGAGGTACTTTTATGTTGAACCTATGATCTATTGAGACCTATGTTGCATTTTGCTTGAGGTCTTTCAATAAAGTCAGTGTATGGGATATTACAATAAGGAGACCCTTAAGAACACTCTCAGTGACTGATGTATGAAATGCCTAGTTCTCGAGTACGAGTGCCCTTCTTTATTTAAATAAACATTAAACCTTAGATCTTATCAATCTTTTTGTTTGCAAAAGGTTTCCACATTAACAATAGTAAACACTTTCCATCGTTCCATTCACTAACCCAGACGCAGAGCTGTGCACACACATACACGCATATATATATATATATATATAGACATATACAAACAATATTTTCATATATGTATAAAGATATATATATATATATATATATATAATAGTGTAAAGTGGGAGAGTCATGTGTAAAGCACACCTGCCATGTATTTATTACTCTAAAATGTTTTCAAACCTCACCTTTCTATTGTTCTAATAGGCATTTTACCACCGACCCAATCGTCTGTGGCCATTTCTTTATCACGGCACAATGATACTTTTCTCTCACGTTGCAAATAGTAACGTGGTGAATAAGACATTAATATCGAGAGTACTCACTGCGTAGACCACCTGTTCTCTAGTCCTTACTTTTTTGCTTTCTAGTAAATGTAAAACATACCACTGTCAGATGGAAAGAACAAAGGAAAATGTGGGTTGCAAGTACAACTTCCTTTTTTGTTTCTGTGTACAATTACATGATGTAGGAACCTCAAGACATTTTTCGAGTTTGTATGAATCACTTGGTTTTTCCATGTAGCTGCATTGTATGTCATGACTTGGGGCACGACAGCCAACTTAAGGCATTTCTGAATGAACTTAGCAAGTTCAAGAGCTGGAAATATTTTTTAGGGAAAATAATCCCTCAAAGGTCTGTGGACTTGCAAATATCACAATTGCCTGTGTGATATAAAAATCTTTAAAAGGGTTAAAATTCGTCGCAATTTCCATCAAAATCCATAAAATATTGCCCATTTTGCAAGGCAATTACTGTTTTTGCTCTTATGGCATGAATAAACATGAGCAACATATACAAATTTGTGACATGGAAAGAGGCACTCATGAGTTATGTCTTATGATATCTTTTGGTTGTAAAACCTTCACTCCAAGGGCTGTTGTAATGTTGGCATGCCTAGAGGGGTTTATTTTGGAAGGAGCTATTGTCTACGTCGAATATGTCTATATTAACCACCAAGGTAGAAACTAGCTGGTAAGAAATTAATAGATATAAAGGATTAACAAAACAAATGAATACCCCGTACGACATTCCACATCACAATGTTTGCATAGCAAGTGGGAAATCCAGTAAATGGTCAAACTTTAAATAGGTATATCTTGAAAACAGCAAAAGATATTCAAATAATACTAACAATTTTTTATTAAGGTATTATAATCTATCATTGTTAAGTAGTTAGTTAGTTAGATGAGGTTTAACGTCCCAGTTTCCAACCAATTGGTTCAAGTCGAGACGATCACGGCCTTTTTTCCAGTTGTGGCTCACTGGCTTGTTTTCCCTACTCCATTGCTTATGCTGAGCACCAAGCACAAAGACAGTAAGTTCCATTTTTAAAGTCTTTGGTATGACCCGGCCAGGATTTGAACCCTAGACCTTCCGGCTGCAAGTCGGATGCTCTAACCACTTGGCCACTGCATTGTTAAGTAAAACAGCTGTTTTGGTCACATGTCCACAGAATGTTAAGTCGCAATGTGAAGTAAGCTGGGAGCCTGTCCCCGAGAGACGTTCCAGACAGGTCACGCCTCGACGCAAAGGCCTATATTGGGGGAAGTGCACCATTGGTGCAAAAGAATTTTTCCGCCGGAAACGTGATTTGACGAAGTTAGCCTAGCGAAAAAATTTCAACGTTTTCCTTCAGAAAATGTTCCTAAAAATGCCCATACCTTGTGAAGCTGGTCTAAGATAATGAGTTGAAATATTAAAGATGCCGTTAAGAGATGATAAATTGGATGCATTTGGATAGGTTTAAATGCTTTCATTTAGCGAATTCATGATTGTAGTTAATTAATAACGGATGAGCACCACCATGCTACATATATTCTTGTTCGTCCAAATTTCATTGGTTATGGCAGAGAAATTTGAGACCTACATGAAAGATCTACTTGTGAGGGTTTACAATGAGGGTTTGTCTGATCATTTGGAACACATCTTCAATCAGTAAGAAGCAAAGGAACGGAACATAGGTAGTAACATGCAGGAGAGCCCCAAAATTAGATGAGTGGGGGATGCTGGTAGTTTTATATTACCGACAAAATATCTATTTCAAGGACAGTTAACTGATAACTCTCGTAATGAGGTAAACTTAAAGAAATTACACTTTTACAGACAGTTTAGTAGTATTCGCCTCAATTTTACATAGCAACTAACTATATCCAAATTACAATGGTTCCGAGATACACACTAAACAGATCTAAGAAATCGCACTTTACCCTTCCGTTACATGAGGACCAGGACCAACGGCCAATCGATTTCTCCGTGATGCAGAAGGGTTGAGAGTTGGGAGGATGGACAATCTTAAAGGTTGCATGGGGTTTTGTAATAATTCAAGGCACGCCCTGACTTACTAGAATTAATGATTGAACCATTAGTGCATATAATGTAAGCGCGCGAAGCCAGCCTAAAAATCACTTGAAAGGTATTTTAGTAACGTTTTACTTCATTTTACATTGCGACCGACTGCACGGTCAAGTGGTTAGAGCATCTGACTTGCAGCCGAAAGGTCTGGGATTCGACTCCTGGCCGGGTCATACCAAAGACTTTAAAATGGAACCTACTGCCATTGTGCTTGGTGATCAGCATAAGCAATGGAGTAGGGAAAACAAGCCAGTGAGCCACAACTGGAAAAAAGGCCGTGGCCGGCCCAACTTAAACCAATTGGTTGGAAACTGAGCCGTAAAACCTATCTAACTCGATCTCTTCATTTTACATTGCAAAGCAAGTTATTAGATAAAACTCCCCCTCTTATTTCGATTATTTGATTACTACCATTACATACTTCGGAAAGCAAAATGATTGTTATTACTGTCCTTACAAGATATAAAATTATTTGCCGACAAGCAATAGTTTCCCACTACGATTATGTCTTTCCAAAGCAATATTTACCACCCTCCAATCATTTATTTGATGTTAAACGTTGTGTTCATAAAATTTCTCTGCATTTATGCAACACCAAATAAAAGATATGACAAGGAAAATGAGTTATGAGAGACAGTGGTATTTTTGTCCTAGCAGACAGTAGAATTTTCCCGACAGATGGCGCATTGAACATTTCAGGGGGATGTAACACCCCGATATCCCCGGTAGTGTTCCTCTTGGCGTCATGCCTTCATGAAAGTGATATGTGTATCTTTCTGGAGTATTCACTCTATCAACTTTAGTAGTATGTAGAAATAAGTCCAAACTTTTTACATCAACCAAAATACGCAAAACATATTTAAAATCAACTACAAACTATAATTCATAAATATAGCTTGCTTTAAACAGTTTCCCAATTTTACTTAGAAACATCACTTAAACTTAACGAATTTATTTGGTCGAGTTCTCCTCACAAGTATCTGTCTTGTTGATTATAACACAAATGTTGCGTAATACAGGCAAACTAAATTGCCCACAATCATGAACAAAAATGGTTGAAAGGATTTTAAAGTGGCATACATGATTAGCATCCCAGAATAGACTGGTAAAATCCAAATTGGTATTGTTACTTAAATTACCTTACAATCATCATAACTTGGTATTTTTTATTTCAAGATCTTTATTTCCAGAAGGGATTCCAACAGAGTTTGCTTTAGTAACTACTTTTCGATTAACTCGACAATCGGCAAGCGCAGACGCAGATTTCTTTCTTTGGGATGTGCTAGACCCTTCCGGCGTTCCACAACTAGCTGTTAGACTAATCGGAGGCCAGAAAGTGCTGCAATTCATTTATATTGATCGGAGCCGTCAGGTCCAAGCTGTTACGCTCAGGTGAGTTAGAAGGTAGCCTGCAAAGGTGGCCGTCCTGGCACCTTAAGAGTGTTTGCAAAAGTCAAGAATCATTGGAATAAGTACAATAACACCCATATGTCACTTGTAAACTAAGCTGTTCTCCGTTATATTATTATCTTGCTTACGTCTGACCCCTGGTCTTACAAATTCTTACATGTCGCTGAATGTGACACGTGAGGAGATTATGCAAAGATAGCTCTATAAACTTGTGAAAACAACAGGAAGCAGCTTGAAAAGTAGGTGAAAGCCGCCAAAACTAAGAATGAAGGGAGTAAACACGTTTGCATAAAACCAGCTGATTGCAAAAACTTTTTTCACTACAAGCCCCTTTTATAATTTTTGTACTTCCACTTTGTCTTTCAATTAATAAAAATAACAACTAAACCTACATATTTTGTTTGGTTACTTGCATTTTCAACTAAAATGGCGTCAAGTCCTACCAAAAATAAAAAGTAATATCAATCATGATTTGTCTTGTGATGGGAAAAATAAGATCATCCATGAGGTCAGATTCGATCATTAATTTTCCCATACTATATTAACGAGAATATAAACACAGGATCAGAACTAGCTCATTTCTTCGTGGCTGCTTTCATATCATAAATTTGTTGGAAGGAATAGGTATGGCAAAATCCTATTTAAGGGGTCAGTGTATGCAAAATGCTTTGCATTATATATTGTTCAATGTGAAAAACTTATTGAAAACTGCACGAGTTGATGGGAGGGGGGCTGGATAAATCGGTGGGGCAGCAAAGAATAAAGGCTTTGCTGGTGAGAGAGAGGGAAGGGAAAACTTGACTAGTGGCAAGGCAGGTATTCTGAGTGAAACTGACTTACGACGGGCTGTAAAGTACCGTACATCGTGTAAGACCCTTTAAAATCAGAAGGAAAAAATAAATATTGCAGATATGAGATAATGTTGTTGGTGAGGAATAAGTGGTCAGGCATAAGTTAGTAGGGGAATGCCTCCTTTCTCCCATGTGGGGACGCCACTCCTTAATTTTTAGATCTATTGGTACCCGATGCATTAGATCTTTCTCAAAATGGATTACAAGTGCTGGGCAAAAGGTCTATCCGTTACTCCCTATCAACAAGTGAGACGATCACGTTGGCCACCCACCAGGATGTTCTCTGTCTGCACTAGCCTAAAGTATCTTTTCGTAACGGGTGGAAAGGTTTTTGTATCTGTCATCAGTATCTTCCTGTGCAGAGCTTTTCATAACAATGGATTTGTAAAAAAGCAAAGTTTGACAACTTAAGATCACAGAACGTTTATCATTTTGAATGGTGTTTTCTGAAGCAAAGTTACCGCAGGCTGGTACATAACATATTGGTTATATCACAGTATAGCATCATGTTAACAGCTACCCTCAGAAAATGGAGCAATGGATTTATATAATAGACCGTATAAGGAGATGAGACAAGAGTAACGATTAGCAGGGCCGAGGATGAGGACGAAAAGTGGGGGACGTCCCCAAATTTTGTGATTCGACTTAAACTTTTCACCATTTTGCTTTTAAGTTCATAGCTTTCCACATTCTTACCGTCATTTTATTTATCCATGTTTCACGTATCAATTTTCGTGCAGCCTTTTTTTAAACCCCATCATTATACATTCATTTATTTACATACTAAGGTTATTGCAAAGTTAATAAACTCAAATAACATGCCTATAAAAAAACAAAAACAAAAGAAATCTGACTTTTCAATGTATCGCTTGCAAATGAATATTGAATAATACTTAACCTCCATTATAGTATCAAGTTTGATCGCACTACCTTATTTTTTCTCTAATTTGGCCGTTTTAAAATTTGAGTTGTTTTTTCCATGGTGTAAATATCTTTATACACTGTTTCGACATTACTCTGGTGTGCATTTTTCTACCAAGTCGCTAGAGGTGCTTGGATTCTTTACTAGCGTCGGTGGTTTGTTAAACAAAAGACAATAGGAAAGGAAACCAGACGAAAATTAATAATTCTGCACTGATATGGCTGCCATGATTCTCAGTCTGTGCAGCCATTTTGTAATTTACCAAGAATAGACTGGTGAAGTTTTTGAGACAGGTGAGGTTTGGGCGAGTACATTAGATGCATGAAGATGGACTGAACCACGAGAGAAAGAATCGAAGAATCATCAAGAACTGAAAAACATACCTTTTCTGTTATCTTAACTTCCGTTCTTAGACAACAATACAGCAATTTTTTTTCATGGCATTGCCTTTGTACAATCTCGTTAGTTGTTCAAAATAAGACGAAAAATATAAAGTCCTTGTAAGAAAGACAAAACCAAAGGTTATTATTCTTTGTATGATCCATACTTGCAAAATCTTTATGAAATCTCTAACTCTGTCTTGATATCTTCCTGATATCTTCCCTCTTACTGTGCAGCACTTGGGCAACATTACTGAATAAGAAATATTTTTAAAATGCGCTTGAATGAATAAGAATTACGCATAACAATGCATGCCAAGTATCTTTGTTTCCTCTTTTGCATCTATATATTCCCTCAATATTTTCTTCGCTGCAGTAAAGAAAGATTCAAAGATCTCCTTTTTCCGGCTTCTCTATTTGTATATGTGTAAGTTGCTTTATATTTTGTCCATGTGGTTACAGCTTTTACTTGAACAGTGTATTTGGAGTGGGTGGGTGGACGAAAACGCATTTTATAGACATAAAGTAGTGATGTCATCACCTACTTGAAAACCGCCCTCACAGAGGACACGTTGTACTACTGGATGCACAAAAGTGTGTATATGATGTGGGTCTTCTGAGCATGCACACTTCGGTGTTTATGAAATCTTGACTTCGTGTGCGTAAGGCCTATTCAATAACTTGTTCAAAGGAGGATTGGTGGAAGGTTACCTGGAGATACATCTTAGACGACATCCCTTTCTTGTTATTCTTCATAAAAACTGATTCAAAGAAAAGCTGCTTTTCCTAGAAATATTTCTAATCAGTGGTATTAGCATCACATTCACGGACATCTAGCATGACTTGCGGCTTATAAATGAATTTAACGGAAACTAAGGTGGACTTGCTTGTAACTGTGATAACGCTTACTGCAAGAGTCAATGGTTAGGCCTATTTACATGTATATTATAGCTTTATTTCTTCGCTTATCGCTTAAATTGGTTGCTTTTTTCCCATTTTTTTTATTACACGATACTATTTCGTGCACATACCTTTGAAATGTACTATTTCAGTATCTATGGTGCCACAATTTTTCGGGCTACCAAAATGCTGGAAAGAGCTGTCAATAACCCACTAACCACATGTAACGCTATAGAGCATTAACACCATACTATTCGAATATATGGTAGGTTTGCATGTTTATTTTAAAGAGCTTAAAATTTCCCTAATGGATGGTCAATGGATGGTCAGCTTTGACCTGTTTAAACACTGAAGATAGCATATAAAATGATTTGAAAACTTGATTTGAATGTGAGCTTACCACGCTCAGCCGGGATATATCTGCGGGAGGGGTTAAGGTAGTTTTATGTCATTGAAAGGGATCAGTGACAAACACGGGCTGCTTCTTCAGCAGAAATTTTGCCGGATCGTCGACCAAAAGAAAAAAAGTTATATGTAGCTTATACATCAAACAGTGTCTTCGAATAACACTCTATGTTTTTTGAGATAGAAACAGCATTTTTGGTCAAGAATCGACATCTACCCTCTTAATGCAAATTACTTACAATGTATTCTGGAAATTATTTCAACTAGCAAACTCAGAGCTATTCCTTCCGACCGAAGTAACAAAAAAAAAAAAAAAAAAAGAAAAAAAAAAAAAGAAAAACCCAATTGTTATACAAAATAAAACACTTTTCCGAAATTCATTACAAACTGGAATAAACTACAAAGGATATTTGATTTTGTATTTTGTTGATTTTTTATTCGTCTATTACCCTCTCAAAATATGAAAGCAAAATAAGAACTCCATAACTTTTCAAAGAAGGGTTTACGCTCGAATCAAATGTTGATATTTTGGAGGGGCACTCAGTCTAAACATTCTGGTGAAGTTTGCATTAAAGTCCGATGTGTGGTTCTTAGCAGATGAAGATGTAGAGTTTTCAACCCAGAGTGAACTTGAAGCAAGCACACGTGACGTCATACCTTACACTGATGAGTTCTCTTTTGTTTTTCTTTATACTTTACAAACAATTTTCTTCTTCATTATCTCATGTTGTAATGTGGATGAATTAGAGGCATGGAAAGTTTAAAAACTTTAAATTCTCAAGGGGATACTCATATCCTTATTAACTTTAACAGTTTAAGGTCACAACAACAGATTTAAAAACAAGGAATACAAAGCATTGCTCACCGTTGTGAGGAGATGAGAATGATGATGAGCCCCTTCTTGCTTCAGGCTCACTTCAGGTAACAAATATATACTTCACTTGCCTTTATCTCGAAAACGGACAGTTGAAATTGAATGGAATTTTACCAAAATGCTAAGATGTAGTTTTTAGTTTACATATCAAAGATAACGTTTTACTTGGGGCTTTCTTTTGAGTAAAATTTTACGCAACATTAATGTAAAACGCACCTTGATTTGCGTAACAGCTAGACAAAAGGATATTGTCTACATTATTTATGTGTAATTTAAACTAATTGCACAAGCTATGTTTAATTTTCAGGCGCGGAACCAGACCTTTCGAAAAGGTTGAATATTCTCCTAGATTAACATTATGCTTATTTCCTCGTATTTGTTATTGTTGGTGTGGCGAGAAAGGGGGGCTGAGGCCGGGAAAGCCCCCCTTGGATCCGCTCCTGGATATTACAGTAACTTTGTGCAAGATATTACTTAATAGTTTTGGAGCTGTTATTTTACTTAAACTGGGTGTTTCTGTGAGTGTAAGAATGCTTGTAGTAATGATATAACTGGTTGTAATTTTTCTGTTTTATTTTAGACCTTCCGACAAACTGTTTGACAGAGAATGGCATAAATTAGCGTTGGGAATTAAACAGGATTCCATTGATCTTTATATTGACTGTGAATATATAAACACAGTGTCGTTACCGGACAGAGGCATCGTGGATACTAGGGGTATGATAAGAGTTGGCCGTGGTGTCTCGGGCAACGAACCAGTGCCGGTAAGTCATAATTTGACCATAGGGGACTTGGTTTAGAATATAGCATTTTCTTTTAACCGAGTTTCGTCAGTAAACTCGGGCACTACCATTCACCCTTCCCCGGTCCATCTCATCCTAGTCTTAACCAATGCTGATTCAAGTGGTCCCAAATCCGGGCAATTCCGCGTCCGATATAACACTGCTTTATCTGACAATACGATTCATCTTAAAATGGCCGGATAGTTTAATACTCTTACGTACACAGTTGATTAATAAAGGTTGTTGTCAGGAGTCAATTTCTTAGCCTATTCCACTCAGTATTTAAGTTTGACTAAGTGTGGCCATCAAGGGCGTGGATACATCTCCAAAGGTGGGGGAACCTTTCACCATTTTCGAATCGCCGTCCTGGGGAGGGGTCTAAGGGGAGGGGTATAATAATTTGAAATAAAATGAAATTGGAAGGTGTCTATATGGCAAATGGTGCCATATTTGGGTGAAAGTTAGCTTTTAAAATGTAGTGCCAATTCGTAATCACAGTTTTAGTTTATATCAATTTTGAAAAGTGGGGGGGGGGGACTTATTGGAGATGTCCCCCTTCCAAAAAGGTGAGGGGTACGCGTCCCCCGTCCCCTTATGATCCACGTCCGTGGTGACCATTAATACATAACACTGTTCACCAAACGCACACGGCCTTAATCTTCATTTAACTTTCGTATGGTGGACTCGAATCGAATCGGCTCTAAAACTGGGCCGAATCCAGGTGCAGCCCACTCTTTGTCTATTTCGATCCCGAGTCTCCCACTCCAGGACAGCTTTTTCGTATAAACAAATAGTGTAAGGTATAGTTGAGGAACGGATTTCGTAAGGGGTGTATAGCACAGCTTAAATACATTAATTTATAAGGCCTTGACATTTAAACTGCTGTGAGTACTGCATGGCTTACATACATGCATATGTTTACTTGAATGAGATACCGTGCTCGCAAGGTATACGGGCATTGAACTGAGGTCACAACCTTTCCGATGTTTGTTCCTCCATGTTTGTCGTTGTGTTTTACGTATCATTGTTTATCACGTGCCGTATGTATAGGCCCCCATCAGATTACGTTTTGTTCTGTGTAGGCGACACTGTATTAGAGCAGGGAGTTAGTTGCCAGTCCGAGTGACAACTCCCTGGTTAGAGTCACACAGGCAGAGCTTAAACTGGGACTGTTAAGTGTGACGTCACACTGCAAGAACTGAAGTGAAAACAAACTAGCGCTTCTACCCTGAGCAGCTACACGACTATCAGTTATTCAGTGTGCTAGAATGCTTTGCTCTAACTTTAATTGCACGACGTGACGTCAAATTTAGAAGTTTCACTTGTGCTTTACGCACGCAACATCTCGTACATGAGTAGTGCCTGCACGAGGTACATTACACACTCACTGGTGGCATTAACTGGCTGACGTCAATTGATTTGTCTTATTACGTCATCATCTTCAGTGCGTTAATTGTTATTAGAAACGTGAAACGTATTGTAGGTGAAATGGTTGTAATGTAGATAAAGGGAATTTCGCGCACTCCACTTTACAGTTTGAAAGTTTTCTGTAAATGAATAAGGAAAATCCACAAATAATAGATTTACTGATCTGATCAAGTGTAAGCTTTAATTTGATGTGAATTTCTTTTAGTGGAATTAAAAATTTTACTGCAACTGTGTTGACGTCAACTTGATTTGTGCCTCTGTACAGATTGTAAAACTGTCAAATTTCGCGAGCTTCAGACAGTTAGTATGAAATACTCACTGATAAACCTTTGCTTGAATAAGGCGCTTTGCATAGATGGACAAACAATGGCGAATGAGTGTGATGACTACAAAGTCAATCATAAAGGGTAATTGGAAGGCAGTACCGACAATTTGAAAAAAAAAATACATATTCACGTATATTGAAGACTATCCTTGCCCCGTATAGTTGTATTGTATTACTTTTTTATGCAAACCTAAGTTTTATCAGGTGTGGAGTCGTCCTTGTAATTAAAACTAGGTTACGTACTACACCAGCAGGGACAATTGTTCTGAATGAAGCATTGTTACTGTAATTTCTACTGTTTTAGAGATGCGCGAAATTTGGCAGTGCGCAAAGCTCGGTGTATGTATTATATGCTATGCAGACTACAGTTATGCACAAACTGGAGGCCGCAAAATCACTCAACAATGATGTCCAACTTGTAGGGAACCAGGTCCTGAGGAGGAGGGGGTTGCTTCAATGAAAAAAAAAATATTTACTTAGATATTTTTAGTTATAGACAAAATTTAGGATTTCTAAAGCTGTGGCATGTATTAACTAGCTTGTAAGGAAGAATCAATTAGGACCCATTTTTCCACTGTACCAATCGTGCGAGTTTGGTATCTTATCAATTTCTTTATGGCTTAACGATATTTTTTAATTAGCCATATCGTCATTTCTTATGTCAATGTTTATATTAAAGGAGACAACGAACCTGACCATTCTTCCCTTTCAATTTTATTGTATTCTTCTTCAGTTTGAATTACAATGGATGATAATGCACTGTGACGCGACGTTTCCAATGCGAGATGAATGCAGTGAACTGCCGGTGAGTTTACACAAAGAATTCATGTTCTGGTTTAAGCCAACTAATGCAAATTTGAAGTTGACGTAATCCAAACCGTTAAATAGTATTCTTAGAGCTACGTTGCAAATATATTTGCCTGGATCAAATTGAAAACAAAACGTTACTTATTCTTGTAAATGACCTTAGATTAAGCCACGAAGAACAAGTTATTTTGAATTATTATAAACTTTGATAAGTTTTTTATAAATGAACATATAGAATGAAAATTTAGGAGTAATTTTATTTCAATTTTCATTTGTATTTAACAGCCATCCGTTCAACCAACAGAGGAGGTAACATATAATTTTGTTTACTAAATTGGTTCCTAATCCTCTTCAGAATGGAAGGGATATCCCTATCTCCCAACTCAGTCAGGGAGTACGCAAAGCAGTGTAAGGTTAATTATTGCATACATCTCGGAAGGTATAACTGCCAACCTTCTCAACTTGACAGTACTATATGACCATGGACATCAATGATGGTGGCGGAGGGGGGGGGGCACGGGGACATGACCACTCCTTTTGGAAAGTTGGGGAAAGCATCCACATACCTTCCTAAAGTGTTTTTGATGCTTCATCACTCTAATGTCCCCCAAATTCAATTGAGATTTACGCTGTTGGTTATGACATTATACTTTGCTACTACTGTACAGGTCGTTTGTTTGGAAAGGTTGTAAAAAGTCACAAGCAAATGGTCATTCACCGATATTTTTAATTTTTACTTCTACGGTGCTATTTTTGTGATGAGGTAATGTCAAGGGTATGGGAAATAGGAGGCACCTGGGACACGTTCCCCCACTTTTCTGAAAATGGTAAAATGTTACCCTTTTTGAAAATGAAAAATGTACATATACATCATGCATGCATAAAAGATATTGAGCCCCCCCCCCCCGCTTTTTGATATGTTGCTTCTGTCTTGGGTAACGTAAGTGATTCTTAAAGAGTCACAAGAAAATGGTCATTCACCGATAATTTTAATTTTTACTTCTACGGTGCCATTTTTCTGTTTGAAGTAGTAGTTTTTAGCCTTAAATAAGCATGAGTTCAGTCTCGAGAATCTCTCTCGAACGTTAACATTTGAAGTATTTCGAAACAGACTTGTCATGAGGAGTAGTTAAAGAATATATGTACATCTGTATTTAGGGAGGCAAGGTTTGCTAGTACTCGTAAACGTTGTATTGGACAAGTGTCCGTAATCTCATATCTTGAAAATTCGTTACTGATCATACAAAAATAATTAGTGCTCGTACTCATGAAAAAGCAACATGTGTGCTCGTATAACTACTATACTCACAACCAGAGACAATCAGCATGTACGCGTACCCATGACAATCCTGTCATACTATAGGTTTAAAGGTAATAGGCAGTCCCCCCCCAAATCGAAGCCCTGTGTCCCGGTACCCCCCCTTTTCTATTGAATGATCACTTTTTGATGTCACATATGATTGACAGTTTGAATCTGTTTCCATTCAAACGAAAGACCTTCTCGATTGGGGGGTATTGGTCACATGACATTGTTTACGATCATTCCACAGTGTACTATACTGAACCAACTGTGCTACTACGTTGTAGAGTCATGTGTTCGGAAAGACCTGAGGGGTAGGACATAGGAAGAAGGGAGGGTGAAATTGTCATTACTTCGAAGATGTCCGGTATCTTTCAGTACATACATTATGAATGTTTGATTTCTTCAAAAGTGTTTACTCTCTTTCTTGTAGCCAGAGCAATGTCCGGTCATTTGTCCGGAGGGTCCTCAGGGAGAAAAAGGAGAGCGGGTACGTTGACTGATTTCTCCTTTACTGCATGCAAGTGACATCATTCCATTGGCTTGTGATCACTTTATTACAGAAGCTACAGCTACAGCACCCAATAATTTCTATTTAAAGCTCTTTTTAATGTATTATTAGCTTGAGTGCCTGGTTACGTAATGCGTATTATAAAATACCGGATGTGACGTACATTTAATCATCCAATACTGAACACATTCCTTAGGTCGTAATCTACCATGCCGTTGCTGGCTGTAGTATAGTGAAGATTCAAATAAACAAATCCTTGGAAAGAAGTGCACTATTTAGCAGATCAATATTGCACGGTGTCTTTCAGTCGAAAGACTGTCTTCATAATTACAGGCAACTTGAGAAAGATAAACTTATTTTGCTTTCAACTTCTAAAGGTTTCAATGTGAGGTAAGTTAGGATGCTTAATGACCAAACTATGACTCTAATACGGCAGTCGTGGAAGTTTGTAGCATAATAAATCCTACATACAGCATCATTGAAATAACCTTGACCTACTTCAAAATATTTGTCCACCATCTTTCTTCAGGGGGATCAAGGCGAGACTGGAGAGCCAGGACCAGCTGGCCCTCAAGGATTCCAAGGCTTCCAGGGGGATAGAGGAGAACGTGGTTTCACCGGGCAGAAGGTGCTTACCAGCTAACTTAATTTATTGGACATATTAGCACTTCTATGACGCCATTATTTAACAACTTTTAAGCCGTAACGTGCATGGCGATAAAAGTACCGTACATCCTTTTAAAAGATACACGGCTCCTTGAAATACAAAGAAATGAACTAGAGGAAAGCACACCTACCATTTTAACAAAGCGCGTAGCCAGTATTTTGTAGGGGCCGGGGAGGGTCATACCACACTAACCCAGGGACGCAAGAGGAAGGATGAGACCCAACTCGCTGTTTGGGTATGGCGTTCAGGATCCACTCAGGACATTTCTTTTCAATGAAGACTGTAAGTGAAAGACAGCGAGTAGTATCAGAATGTTTTCCCACAATTAGCCTCCCACACTATTAGAAATGGCCACTGGGCCTACTTTGGGCCCTTCTTAACCTGTAACCTGAAATACCCGGGACCATCTTATCTGAAGTCATGGTTTTGAAGCTTTGATCCATGGGGATGTCATGGTATCAAATTCAGCTTTGTTCTCAAAAGGGTTATTGAGATCCCTTTTTCGGACAGATTAGACCTTTCTTAAAGAGTAAAGGCCCAAGAAATTCTCCTCTTCAGTTGAATATTTCAGACTAGTGGTTTAAGTAGTTTTATTATGCACAAATATCAGCTTTGTTCTCAAAAGTGTAAACAAAGGTCTTTTGTGGGGGCCATTTAGGGCCCACCTTTCCTTATAACCCCCAATTTTTGAAATAGGTTTCGTTCGTCCCCACTGTGTCCTCGATAGAATTAAACCACCAAACATTTCGCTGCCAATAGTTTTAAAGATTAGGGGGTTACTTCCCTGCTATCTATTTTGTGATTCTCTGCAGCGAATCTTGTAGTGTTTTGAATTGAAATTATCTTACAATGATTACAACTTGTACCGAGTTTTCGTGACGTAGGTCCTCTGCCAGATTATTCCTGTTTGCTCTGTATCAATTACCCCATTGATAAAGTGGACAGATCAAACTCCTAGATTAAAGGGAAAATATTAACGAGGATATCTTTATTAAGCAGTGTTTCTTATGTTCTCCTCATATCTACCCCTTAATATATTTAAAAATAACACATTCAAATGATGCTTCTGCTGCGTTTTTGCTTTGTAAGTGGTTGCTGGTATTATTGGTATACTCTATTATAATGGTATGATCTCAAGGATCGTTTCTAACTTTGTAAGGAAGAACATTAAAATCCCGAAAACAATTCATTTCGCAGTATATCTATGACCAGATTTAAATTTTGACTTTCCGACTTCAACTTTTGGCTACAGAAAAGGACAACAGAGAACATATTTGAAGAAACTTCAAAAAGCCATTAAAGGGTCTTCAGTGTTAAAATGCGAACAGTTAAATGTAATTTGTTAAATTAAACAAATGGTAGTTACCACTTATTTAATTGAACCCGAAAAGGTTTGAATAGTAGAAGTACAGAAAAACCGCTGCTCTTTAAAGATGACTTAGTAAAAGCATCTCTGCTTCCCTGTGGCTCCTTTATGCTGTGTTGTACATTAATGTTAATTGCTAGTATTCCGAGGTGAAAAAAAAATAAAATTGAAACTTTAATAGGTACTTACGTTTGAACATAATCCTGGCTTTAAGCACATTTGACAGTATCAATGTAATATTTTGTATTTCGTTGCTAGGGAGAACGGGGTGAAGATGGACTACCTGGACCCCCAGGAAGACAGGTGAGGCCCCATAAATTTTCAACTTTTCCAACTTTTTCAACTTTCCTTATTTTACCTAGTTGAAGTGAAGAAACGTATCCTTAAACACTGTACCTATGCTCTTCTGATACCTGTAAATTCCTCTTTTTACATTTCAATTGCATCTGAAAACTGTTTGGATTGTTTGTGTCAGTTTCTTAGTAATATTTATCTACATCTTATTCTCCCGGTTGGAACTTGACAAAACTTTTGTTTTTATCATAGGGAGACAAAGGAGACAGAGGTCCAGCAGGTCTTGAAGGATCCAGAGGAGCCACAGTACGTTTGTACACATTTTACCATAAATCTGTATTGTTTATCAATCTAATATTAGATCAAAATTTACTCTGCATAGTCACGTGACTTTCAATGTTTTACTTTAGGAGATAAACATTTTAGTGCATACCTAACATGATTTGTAGTTTCTTTCGATACAATAATGACTGCAAACATTGAAGTAACATCCAAGAGAGGAAATATTCCGATACCCTGCGATAAACATTCATTTTTAAAGTATATTGATAGTTTATAGCTACATTAGGATATATGTGAAAATAACCTTTTGGAATTTTAAGGTAGACCAAGACACAAGTCTTTATTTTTACCGGAAGCATAGCCTAACTCTTTCAATTTCTTAAACTTTGACAGGGTAGTCAAGGATTCCCAGGTAGAGACGGTGCCACTGGACAGAAGGTAGGCCTACGCATTTTCACTGTATTGGTACTTTACTTCAAATTCAAATGTTTCGGCAATGTTTTGGATTAAAGCTTAAAAACATTTTGTGTTTAAATATTTGATTACTTTTACCTGGCACCTTAAAGCAAAAGAGTAATCTTTGTTCTTTTTTTAACATTGGCATATACCGCTTATACGTTTAGACTTAAGGCTTAGCTAGTAAGAAGTTATTCAATTTAAACAATTTATATTAAAATGTTTATATAAAATTTATAGGCTACATTTACTTTACTTCACAGACAGCAAGATTTCTCATCAGCAATTAATTGCTTTTTACTTTATTTCCTACAAAAATTTATTGCAACTATCGGACAGTCTCAATTATCTATTAAGACAATTTACTGACTGAATAAATGTTAACAACATGCAATTGACTTAAAAGCTGTTCTTGCATTACCCCAAACATAATTAGAAACCATAGGCTGCGCATATTCACAATTGGTGACTGTGCTTTGATTCAAATTTAAGTCATAGCTTTAAAGGTCTGTGGATATGTAAACAATTACTTTGTTTTACTCAAAATGATAGATTAGACCCGCTGATGAAAAGCCCTTTGGAACTATTTGAATATGTTTTACCGTTTCCAAGATATTCCTCTTTAAAGTTTGACCTTCCAGGAGATTGCTCAGTTGCTATGCCAAAGTTGTAATGTGGAGTGTTGCACAGGTTTACCCCATACATATTACGTGTTAACTACGTACCAGCTAGTAGTATCTAGTGTGGCTTTTAATATGTCAGTGTAATGCGCCAATTTGGGAATTTTTCTTTTAAAACCATTTTCAAATGGTCACGGCGTCATTCCATGTCGTCATTCCATTATGCATGTTATACATCAGCTTAACAAACATAAACAATATTTTCGAACCAAATTCATCAAAATATGATCGAACATGTGCCAGCACCTTCGAGTTGCTGAAAAAACAGCAGTATGGCTATTTTTTAAGGTTTTTATTGTTTTTCACATCAAAAGGCAGATGTGACATTTTCATGTCTACAGACCGTTAAAAATGAACTATCTGACTGACCAATGATGAATGGTTCGATGTAGTGAGGCCAATTGCATATGATGGCAGACGGGTCAGATTACCGGTAGCATTGTAATCATACACAGTAGTGTACTCAACAGAACTGTGTACATGCTTGTTAGCTGGATGGGGGATTACGCTAGAAGTTAACTGAGCTGAGAGTAATTTTTTATTCAGGACCCAAATACTCGGCCCTTTCATGTTCATGTAATTCTTTTTTCTCCAAGGGAGAACCAGGACAGGACGGCCAGTCGGGAGACCCCGGACCTCCAGGACCACCTCCAACAAACGAGGTCAGACGGAAAAAAGACATTCGTTTCTGCAGTATAAGTTAGTTTTCTAAAAGGAGTTAATGTGCAGAGAATTAGGATTTCTCAAATTGTAACCGGTCTTCTCTTCTCATTTATATGTTTATATGTCTTCAAAAAAAAAAAAAGACATTTACGTGAATTTGAAGGTAGGGATGGCGAAAACGGCAGTTTCCGCGATTGGAATGAATCTTTTAAGAAAATGATCATTTTCCATTCTATCAACTGTATGGAAATTTTTTTTGGTTATTTTAGGGCAATTTTACCCTACAATCGTTGATCTAACTCGCCTTTTCCTAAAATCGCATTTACCGTAACTCAGACTGACGAAAAACTGCTGAAAACTTTTGTTGCGGTTTATCAAAGTGGTAAGCTGGTAAGTAGACTCTGCAACGTGTCTTAGGAAATCTTAGACTGTATTAAGATATTCTTAATCTTAATATGAAAATACAGGTTACGTTCATTCTAACTTCTTCAAATGTAACGTTTATTTTAATTCAGGAACTTCTGGCCATGGGATTGAAGGGAGAAAAAGGAGCTAGCGGAGTGGACGTGAGTATTACAATGGCAAGCGATAAACTCCCGCAGTAAACATAATAGCCTTGCACCATATTTTCTGAAAAAAAGTCGTTCATTCTACTCATTTACAGTTTGTTTATATACTTATGAACTGGAAAAAGATGGAAAGAAAAACTTGACTATGGTTCTGTCTTCCGAGATTTATTTCAATCATGTACTTTGCTACCAGTTCAAAAATTTCTTGTTACCCCTCTAATGAAACATCAGACAATAATTCATGTTCTCTGAGGTAAGATGACTTGGAATAGAATAAATGTAGCATATTCTGATATCACCCGCACTTAACAGCAAGAGGAGCATATTTGAAAATTAATAAAAAATAACTGGATTTATTACTTGTTCTGTACCTTATAGATTGAAACTGTGCTCACCCAATGAAGAGGAGATTGCAGTTAGTCATGGCTCTAAAGATCCGGGTCCCCGAGGCCCACCCTTATCCTCAGTAGTTTCGGTCTTATTAACTTCACCAAGCAAAACCAGTTATCTATTTTCTTGCAGACGACCTATATCTCATAAATCTGTGCTCACAATTTGTTACCAGTTCCTAGACTAGAAGGTCTGTCATATCAATTCGCAACTGTATTTTAAAACCAGGGAGGTCGTTGTAGCTAATACCTCTTTCCTGTTGAAACTTAAGGGAGGCGTACACTGCAACTATCTGACTTCTACCCGCCAATATTATTACTCGCTGAGGATGAGTTCGAAACAATCGTGGCCACCTCATCGTGAGTCGGTTCGTTGGCCTGCCGTATTCAATGCAGACACGGTTGCGACCCGATCCAACTTTGGTTAAATCGTGTATATTGGGGCGTCCACTTTATCTTTCTTCAACAGTCACCTGATTTCACAATACTTCAAATGTTTGATATACCCGAGTTTGTCACACCGAATCTCGGATAGTAGTCGGGCCGAGGCAATAATATCTCACACTGCACCGACCTCATTGCCGCCCGACTGTGCTCCGACTGAATATATTCAGTCGCGTCGTAGTCGGATCGGTGCATGTATTCATTGGCCTTTAAAGCATCAATATCTTTCAAAATATTTGCTTTTACATAGACAGAACGGAATAATATTTTGTGGTGTATATAGATGTAGTATGGAGAAGGGAGGGGGTGTCTGTTTCTAATTATAACAGTGCCTTGAAAATAATTTACACAGGCTTACAACTTACTCCTTTTTGTCATCGTTATTATACAGGGCCAGAAAGGATCCCTTGGAGACCGTGGCTTACAGGGCAATTCGGGGCAGCAGGTAAGCCATGAGTTCCATGCAGTTGGTTTTGGGCTGATCTGGAAACTTGCTTGACTACCAGATAGGTTGCCATAACCATCGTCATCGAAGCGATTTAGATGATGGCCATGACGACGACGACCATGAACACGACCACGACCACGACGGTGGCGCGATACCCGAAATATATTAAAATGTAGGAAAGGTATCGAACTGTCACAAACCGAATAAGGCGACGCAATGTTTCCATCAACGACAAAATGTTTAGTCAAGTTATCCTTTCTCCTATGACCATTTTCCAGTATATATATATATATATATATATATATATATATATATATAGATATATATATATAGATATATATATATATATATATATAAGGTCAAAGTACTGCGTAGCACTTATGAAGTAGGTAGGTAAAAAAAGAAGTTGTAAATAGTGCTAAAAGTTTGTGAAAAATTCCACGACGTTTCGGGTTTAACCCTTCATCAGGTGGCAAAAATGCAACTGATCGTTGACACGGCCAAACGTACAATTTAAAAAAAGAAAACAGACAGTGTTCAGTGGTTACCACAGGTAAAAACAATGCAGGAATTGCTGAGTTAAAACAGTTCAAGTCTAACGTTCAGACTATGTGGGGACAGGGTTCCAAGTTTCATGATTAGACGGTTTTCGGCAGCTAGGCGGTAATGATCGGACCTCGACACGAGATGGCCGCCGAAACCATCAAGTCACCGATCGAGCATGTTGTTGGGGGATTGAAGTGTGTGGCTACAGGGAACCCTGGGAGGTTCTGTTTGATTGACCTCAGGTGCTCAGAGACTCGGTCAGCAAGACGTTTTGTTTCTCCCACGGACACTATATTGCAGCGTTTACATACGAGAACGTTAACAACATTGGTTGAAGTACTGGTAAAATGCTGATGAATGTTAAACCGATTGTTGTTGGGACCTACAATGGAAAGGATTTTGTCATAACTGACCACCGGGCAAGTATTACATCTCCCAAGGTTGCATGGAAAAGTTCCCGGGGTGTTAGGCACTACTGCTTGATGTTGAGAGGCACGGACCAAGTGCTTTGATATGTTCTTTTCAATTCTGAATGCTGTGATGGGGGGGGGGGGGTTCAGGGAAATAATCACAGGTGGATGGGTCATGACGGAGGGTCTTTACATTCCTGTAAATGGCACGTACAGTTACAGATGGGTGAAAGGATAGGTAGAACGGGATACGTCTGGTGGGTGTTTGGTCAGTTTTGGGGGCAAGGGCAGAGGCTCTATCAATTCCTTGCATGCGTTTCAGGGCATTAGAGAGCACTCTTTGTGGATACTGGCGTTGTTCAAGGAAAGAAATAATCTGCTTGGAAACTTTAGCGAAATCCTGGTCGTCGGAACAAATCCGTCTGGCCCCTAAAAGTTGTAAGGAATCAAATACACAGTGAGAAGAAGCACCAATCCAGTAAAAATATGAAAGTAATACACAAAAAGACTGGTAAAACATGAAAAATCTTTTAGCTTTCGGGACCTTCGGTCCCTTCTTGAGAAACACGTTTAACAACTAAATAGATAAAACGATAGAACAGAAACTTTCAAACGGAGAAAAAGCCAGAATAAAAAGATCAAAGGGTCAAAAGGTCAAAAGAAAGAACTAAAACCTAACGAGATAAACAAGACAAATAAAAGGAGGTACTAACCTAACAATGGTAAGTTAAACCTATACAAAAAAGTCAAAATGTAGGCGAAGCACCAACAGAAAGCAAATAAGAATACAAAAAGTGACTGATAAAATGAGAGGACTACGTTTTTCGATTGCGGCGTTTACTGTTTTGGCAATTAAAGCTATCATTGACATTAAGCCCCTTCGGGTGGACACAGACTAGCCTCCAGATCCATTCTTTTTCTTTCCTATCCACACAAGTATCCCGATCTGAATTCCTACTAAAAATTACATCTAAAATTTGAACATAAAAGAAACTAGGGGAATGGTCTCTGAGATGTTTATACAGCTCCGTACAAAGATTAGGGTTAAAATCGTCATTAACACATTTAGCTAGCTCAGACTTATGTGCATTCATACGAAATCTGAAGTTGTTGGTTTGCCCGACGTACTGAATATTACATGTAGGACAAAAAATACAATAAATAACCCACTTAGCATCACAAGTAGTACCAGAATTACGACATTTAAATTTACGTCCAGAAACATTACTGACAATGTATTCGTTACAAATAAGAATCTTACAGAGCTGGCACGGTTTGGTTTTGTTCTTACCGCAAGGGGCGCAAGGAGTCTCAACACGGGATGGGGTTCTAAGTTTCGCTCTTACCAACAACTTTTTCAGATTGGGCGGTTGGCGAAAACTAACAATGGGGGACGGGGTGTGACCTCCTTCATTTTAGAGGAACACTGGAGAAGGGAAAATTTTTTTCGAAGAATCCCCCCAATATCAGGCAGGCCTGGATGAAAATCAACAGTAAAATAAACCTTTCTCGGGTAATCATCAGCATGGGCAGGTGGTTCCGTAGGGTTCAAGAAATTAAAACGAGCCCTATTAATCTGTTGCATAACTTTACGGCGGTTATAGCCACGCTTAACGAGGTAAGAGACAAGATCATCACAACGACGACTTGCTCTCAGGGTCAGAACAGATTCTTAATTTCTTACCTTATTTTCTAACCCCTCACCCTAACCCCTACCCCTGAAACTATCAAAATGTAATATTTAGAGTCCAAGAACATTCTAAAGCTATTTCCGACAACAAAGAACGTCTAGAACCAGTATCTAAAAGATTAGCATCCTCTCTAAAATAACAAAGGAAATTCTCTCACTTAGGTCATATACATACATATACATATATATATATATATATATATATATATATATATATATATATACCCTGCTTATGTTATCTGATGTCCTTTTCCTTGAGAAATTACGGTCTCATGATTTAATCATGATTTAATGCCATCAAAATGAAACTCACTTTTCTCTTACTTAGGGACTACGAGGATATCCCGGAAGTAGAGGTCTTCCAGGCTTTGATGGAGCAAAGGGCGAGAAAGGTGAAGCGGTAAGATACAATGACAACACGTTCTTGCATCGGCAAGAATGTTTTTATTATTTTCATTGTTATTTATTTCTTCAAGCTTGTAGTGATAGTCGCTGAAGTGCACTTTGTGGATGGGATTAAGAGTTCTCTGACTCTTTTGAACAATTCGTTTTCCTCAGGGTATAACAGAAATCCGGGAAATTGCAGTACCTATTGACGCTCCCGCAATACCTGTGAGTAATACTGTAAAATATCCTGTCATTCTTGTAAATAATGTTGAGGGCATTTGATATTCAGCCCCTTCCTTTATTAACCATTTTTTGTTTTTGGAACTTCGAAGAGTTGTTAAATATTTAAATATTTCTAGAGTTTATTACATCTGTTTCTATTTCATTTTAAAATATGTTCATACCAGTGTTTTACAAAAGGTACAAACTCTTTTGCCTTTTAAGGGACCGCCTGGTCCGATGGGACCTCCAGGTGAAGACGGATTGCCAGGAAGTCAGGTATGTACAATTCATCTTGATGGCCACTAAACAAAGTTACAATTTCTTATTTGTTAAGTAAGAGTTTAATTGCTATGGTTCTGCTCCAAGCTTAGCCTGATGTAAAGCGTGGTGTTTTTTTTCTCGCTATTTATACCCGATTTACGTTTATAATAAGGTAAAGAGGACATTCCTGTTTAAAGGGTTGTCACTATCAAGCTACTGGTTGGATACAACTTTTGATGAAAACTATTTCAATTCTTCCACGGAAATGTAAAATTTTATTTCGAATTGTAGGGTCAAACAAGAAATAAGGGATTTTTTAACTTAGAGGATATATATAAGTCATTCAAATGAACAAAATGCCGGGTTTACCTTCCTATTACCAACGATAACTACTTTATCAACACTTTTCAGATTGTGTTAACATTAGAAAAAAAAAACCTTTAAGTAGTAAATTTATGTCAGTAACTTTTGCTAAGCAAGCAAAGTAAAATACATAAATTAATACAAAACTCCATTTTAATCAAGTGAGTATCTTTCAGAAACGCATTTTGTATTGAGACTGAAACATTCATTCATTCATTCATTCATTCATTCATTCATTCATTCATTCATTCATTCATTCATTCATTCATTCATTCATTCATTCATTCATTCATTCATTCATTCATTCATTCATTCATTCATTCATTCATTCATTCATTCATTCATTCATTCATTCATTCATTCAGTTTTGATTTATCACGACACAAATTTAACAAACAAAAAATAGAAGCATAATAAGTAGCAAATTGCGTGAAAGAAAGAAGTGCACTAAGAAACCCTGTAGGGCATACGGAGAAGTGACAGAAACGAAAATAGATGCTTTAACACAGAAAAAACTTCCGTTCGTTTAAATACATCCCACAACCTTATCTCCACCCACCTCATCCCGACCCTACCACCCACTCAATCCCAAACCCCGTACCAACACCTCGACTCTAAGAGAAGTGCCAAAAGACAGGAAGAGTAAAGAGTTACATAGAATTAATACAAACTTATAACGTACCTTTGAAGATTTTTCTTAAAGAAGCTAAGGGAGGTTCGGCATTCAGTGTTGGAGGTAATAGATTCTAAAGTGAAATGGATACGGTACTGAAGATTATTCTTGTAAAAGCTGTGACATTTTCTTCTGCACAGGTGATCAGCTTGCCTTGTGTTGTGTAAAAATAGCCTATAGATTAGTTGTGTGTTAAGAAATCATTTAGGAAATGTGGAAGCATTTTGCGCAGAGAACGGTAGACAAAACTGGCCACATGAAGGTTGAATAGGTCAATAAGTTAAAGTTAATTCATAGGCTTGAATAAGGCGTCTGTATGAGATGATACGTATTGTGATCGTTAGCGGCTCGCCATAGGGGCACGGGGGTCACTTGCCCCCAAAAAGTTTGCAAAGCATGGTCTTCAGTTTTCCAAAAAAATAATAATAAATAAATAAAACAAGTAATTCGAGATGGGTTAGGCCCTCCCTTTTCCTTGACTCGGTTTAAAATTAAGCAAGTGAATAACTTTTCAATGCAATGCGAAGGTTAAACATTAATAAAGTGCTTTCAAAACATTTTTTCTGCGCTCTTCGCCAGGGTTTTCTTAGTTGCTTGTTTGCTACTATATGTACTTCAGACATCACAAATGGACCTACCATTAGTGCGAACTAAGGTTATCAAAACAAATGATCACGTTGTGATATTTGTAATCTGACTAGCTCAGGCATCATAACGTCATTCACAGAGGGTAACGGTAATGCTGGAGTTAAATGCCCATAATTTTGCAGACGCTTCAGAGCTTTCGGGGTCATTAGATACACAACCCATTAGCGGTGTTGATTATCATCTACGACTAAAAGCAGTTTTGCCCGGGTGTCACCTTGCCAGATTAACATAGGTACCTGTCTACAAAAAGGTGTAACGGGCATGTAGCCTAAACGTATTGTGTTTCCCATAGAAGGAGAAGTTTCTCTTCCCTTGTCCAAATTGACAGCACCGTTGGCCCACGAGCGGTCTTATGACTGTCAAATGGCATGTTATAAGTAAAAGATTCTCCACCTCTGTGCTAAAGTATACCGTTTCAGTTGATTTAAAATAAACACACCAAAAAGTCAATCTAAGCTCAGTTTAGTGAGACTTTTGGGCCTAGCTATTTGTATACAGGATGAAACGTCGTTCTGAGTTAGGTGAATTCCCCTCCCTCTTAAAAAATTCGTTTCGGAAAGGTACTGAGATCCAAAATAGTGCTATCATTTGATCGTTTTCAAGTGTCTTCAGTGCTCGAAATTTTTGTTAGTTTAAGAAAACAATCCAGAAAATCAACATTTTATGGCTTCCTGGCAAATCTGAAACATATTGTGACACAATGCAAGAAACAACAAAATATTTAAAAGGTGGGGCTCATTTTATACAAAAGGATCAAGCCGCTTTGCCCATTTCACCTGCCTCTTACTCCCCCTGTGGAGTAGCGATCAGCTGATATGGTTGTATTTTTGTTTTTAAAGTGGTCAGCTCATGACTGACTGCCTGAAATGGTTTTTGAAGAGCTCTTGAAAACTACATGGGGCATCGCTGAAATACATGGTAATAACCAACTGCCTATTGTACTATCCGGAGCTGACCATTAATATTGCCGGGGGGTCTTCCGAACCTCCCTGAATACGGACTTGAGTTTGCCCACCCCCCAAACAAAATTTCTTAGAGCCGCCCATGATTGTGATGTGTATTATAGAGTAAGTAGAATAGCTTTGAAAGGAAAAACTTCCTGTCAAAAACGTGTTTTCGCGGTCAGTCAATTGATTTAAAATATGCTTAACTTTCAGGGACCAAGAGGGCTGACGGGTTACAAAGGAGAACCAGGAGTCCCTGGAGATCCTGTAAGTATAGTACTCAAGATCTTGGCTATGTTATGAGTGAAGCACACGTGTCTTATTAACTTTTATGAGAAAATGCTAATTTTGATGGTTCGTGTACATTATATTGTAGTTATATTACATCCAATGTAAGAATCCCAATGTATGCAATACTAATAAAAAGTTTTTCAATTTTAAACTCTCCACAGGGAGCTCCAGGCGCACAAGGGCCCAGAGGTGAACAGGGGTTAAATGGAGCAGTGGTACGTTGAAGCTATATCATTTGTAATACATGTATATCAACTGTCCGTAAAAGGAAGCCTTTCCCGAATTTATTGGTTGGTATCAGTTCCTAACAAACTAGGAAATTCGGATTTGATGTGAAGCCTCCCGGTCAGATGTGCTGGATACTGCCCAGAAACATTGTATGGTAAACGAATACAGTTAATGAGACTCCATACTTTTAGGATGGAGATGATCCCATGTAGTTTACTCCTTTTATATTTCTTTCATTTTCCTTGAAAAATTAATTGTACATTAACTCACAGATTCAGCTGGTAACATTGCAAAAAGGTGGGAACAGAAAGCGGTTTGGACAGAATATCAGTGGTGTATAGGGCCAAATTAAATTGTATGAAGGCCTGTTGATAAAAAAGTCATACCATTTGCAAATAGTTATGACCTATCCTCTCTTTATTTGTATTATTTACTCTTATTTCTATGTTGGGTGTATACTGCCTTGCACAATCTGGTACCTTTAAAACTAATTGCCAATTTTCAGTGAATATGTAGCGCTTCAAAATTTATATGTGTGGCCTGGGAGGCTGGTGTTGTTTGGGTGGATGCAGTCGAATGGCCCGCACATCTTAACTAGTTTTTGTCCACGAGGTCATAGTTTGATCTCGCACTTTCATCATTCCTGCAGATTACGAGGTTGACATCTTTGTAATTAAAGTTTTTAAGTCCATTCATTTCAGGTACAGCCTAGACCAATTTTCAGACCAAAGAAAATTTACACAGAATTTTATCGTGAAACTCTACAATGGACATAATAAACATTCCATTAAGCTTTCTGGAGACCCAAATGCTTTTGTGGGTTATAAAAAAAGAAACATTCACATGCTTTATAGATTAAGATTGCCTTTATTAAGATGAACAATTTCAACTCGCAAGCAAATTTTATTGTCGAAAATCGTTAAAATGTAGCTTGGAAAATATAAAATAGTAATTGTTTTAATCTAATTTTAACAGATGTAAATTATCGAATTTTACTTTTCTATTGTGTTACTCTCTTAGTGCTGCTCACATTGCATGTTTTGTTTCTTTCTGAAAATGGTTTTTTCCTTGCTTAGTAGTTTGTGTGGTGCGGGTTTGTAACTTTGTAGAGTTAGGCTAAAGAAATAGAAAAAAAAAACAGTAAGTTAAGTAACATAAGAAATAATGGTAAACATGCTATAACAAATTTAGAGAGCAGATTTCAACTTAAACATTTCATGCTTCAGCAGCGATACAGCACGTGTCCTGAATCAAAAAGGCTCATTTTTACATCTTTGTGGCATTTATTTCGAATTCATCAATGGGAAAACATCAATCACTCTTTTCAGGTGCATTGTATTTAAACAATAACCTTTAACTGAACTTCAAAATTGGTTAATGAAAAGGTTATACAGTGCTTAGGCTTATGTTTTAATTTGTTTTTACACAGGGACCCCCTGGACCCCCTGGACCTCAGGGACCACGTGGAGATCAGGGGCCTGCAGTGAGTTTAACGCTTGGTTTTACGTAATGTCATGTAATGACAGTGACATAGGTAGTGTGGAAACACTTTAACGTTGAAAGGATGTAATGTATTTTCCCAACTCATCGTAATTTATCATTTGCTACTTTGCAAGCAGAAGTTGACCTTTGAGGTTTTTTATTTACTTAGCTTAGAACTAAGTAAACAATCATGCCGTTTTTGGTGATCATAGAAGCACAAGCCTCATTGTATGATTCAAGACATATGGAAAATTGCATGTGTTTTACCTTCAAAAATGAGATTGAAATACACTCATTGCCCAGCATACTTTCATGTTTAAGGAAATGTCGTTAATGTACTTTATTTCAAGACAGTGTTCAATGAAAACAGAAACAAAAGCATGATTGCTATTAAAACGTTAATTATCACTTGGAAGTCGTTGATCAATTCCATTTAACGAATTCCTCATTCAATCAACAAACAATAAAACGCTGTCTTAGAAGCTTCAAAACTTATCTAATTATTTTGCTTCATGTCTTCCTTAATTTACAGGGTCTAGATGGTAACCCAGGAATTCCCGGAGTCGAAGGTCCACAAGGAGCTCCCGGTTATAAAGGATCAGTAGGCCCTTTGGGCCCACCAGGACCACCAGGTGTTAGGGTATGTAAGGATCTACTGACAATTGAGCACCCTACAGGTGCCTTCATGACAATGTGTATAATCATTACGTCATAACTCAGTGGTTTAGATGATGACCACTCGAACATGTCAACGGCACAAATACCAAAAGTGTTAAGCAAATTCCTTTTCCCTTTCTCACCAACAATAATGTCTGAATATGACACGTTGCAAGATGTACAAAAACAATTGTAATTAAAAAATTTTCCTTGCGCAGCACTCTGGACAATAGAAAGGTTCTTATTTTGCTGTTTTGCTAGTCGTTTTAGTAAGTCATGTTTTTGCTTTCAAAGACAACGGCTACAATTTATTTGTAAATTATGTTTTGCTTGCAAAGCCATCGGCTACAACTAATTTGTATAAATGATGCTGAGTCAAGTTAAACAGATTAATTGTTTGTACAATCATCATCATAGGCGGAAATCCGGGGACGGGGGATGGGGGGGGGGATACATCCCCCACTTTTTGGAATACATCGACTTTCACTTTTTCACACAGAAACGTTTGCCTCAAGGGCCCATTATTCCCCTCCCACTTTCCATACAAATCTCGGCTACTGATCATAACGTAATAAACGTCATGAGATGCCTTGATTCAGGGAGGTGATATTAGAAATAATCCCCGCTGTATGTCTAAAACTTTTATTACCTTAATGAGTGAAATAATTTACATGGTATGATTTTATACAAACCTTGATGTAGTTTGTAGTAATGCAATTCAAACCCTTCTTTTCTTTGACATAGGGTCCTACAGGTGTCCCTGGACCAATGGGATCACAAGGTTTTACGGGACAAAAGGTTAGTTTTAGGTTATAGCAACGAGTAGTACCAGTGCGGGACAACATAGTGTTAGCATTGATATCGTTGGTATTGATTAATTTATTAATACAATTAGTAAATTTATATCACATAGATGTAATGTAGGTCGTAACTATCCTTTGTTGGTTGAACAATCTGTGAAAAGTCGAGTTTGGGTTTGGTAGTAGGGTATATTGCTTACACTATAGAAGAAAACAGTTTAACACTTCAAAGTTGAAGCACAAGGAGAAATGAGAGTTACATGTAATAAAGTTTACATGAAGAGAGGTTGAAGGTAGATGTGGATTGGAAAAAGTGACCCTGCAAGAACGAGGTGAGGGACACTAATACAGTGATTAACTTCTGCCGCCTTTTCCCTTTGCCCAATATCGGCTCCTTGCCCCCTGGGACCTCTGAAAGGAATATACCAAACAGGAGCTTATAACCTGTAAGCTGAGAGATAGCTCCCTGGTAAAGTCTACTCTCTCGCTCTTCCATCGTTTTACTCGATGCCGTCATAAATTTCCCTAAGTTCTAAAAGTCTGGTCACATCATGGAGTGGCATTTTTAATACAGGTACAATCCGTAGCAACTCGCAAATCATACCATGTAGTAAAAGCTGGGGAAAGTGTAATGTAAGAGTTTAATAAAAAAATTTCTAGTATCGCTATCCACAAACCGTTGTATTGTAACAGTGAACACATAAAAAGGCATTGCATATTCATTTTGCCTTAATGTTCCTGTCAGGGTGAAAGAGGAGATGTTGGTCTTCCAGGTTTGTTTGGACCAAAAGGAAGTAAAGGGGAACAAGGAGAACAGGGAAGCAGAGGAGAAAGAGGACTCACTGGAGAAGATGTAAGCAATTTAATGTAATTATGAGACTAAATGTTCTTAAAGTCAAATCTACTTTTCATTATAAACGAAATTTCCTGAAAAAAATGAAAATTGGTGTGCAACCTCGTAGCACTCGTACGGTATAAACACCCATTTGCCTGTGCTGTGTACCGTTTTAGTAGTTTCAAGTATTTTCACTACTGTAATTGTACAGAAGTTACCAGTAAGAGGGGGGTATGAAAGGTTTTCACAATGATGCCTTTAAAAGTTTGTTGAAAAATTGAGAAGATAAAATGTAAATAATTTTGACATTTGCTACGCGTATTCAGTCCATTAAATACTCATATGGAGGACGTTTTGGTAGATTCGTTTGCTATGAGTCACTTACTATGAGACGTCCAATGGTAGCGTGTTACCCTACTGCCTAAACATTCCAGATATATACCATTGCGTTATGCACTGCATGTTTTTTTTTTTATCTAGAAATACCCATAGATAAAACAATAATCAAGACCAGAAGGCATTACCGTAAAGTCCTAGTAACTTAGTTCCCTGTATTTTGTCTGTAAATGAACTCATTTATGATACTTTATTATTTTTAGAAACAGTGTTATATCAAACAATCTAAAAAGTAATAATTTTATACTATATTTTCTCTGTCCCAGGGATTAGATGGTATACCAGGAGTTGCAGGAGCAATTGGTCCACGGGGATTCCCCGGTGACAAAGGTAGCAGGGGAGAGCCAGGTGAATCTGGCAAGAAGGTACTTCATGTTTACTGGTTTTATTAAAATGACTGAACATGACTTAGACTTTTAACGGACACCACTCGATTTTGCGTCTCCTCGTGAAAGGGCTCCACACATTAAGGATACGCGGTTCTCTTACACCTTTTTCTAAAGAAAAAGTGGAAGCATTATTGAACGACTTGAAAAAAAAAACAACCGTTAAAGTATTTAAACAATGAGATTGCAAAATCCGAAGAACAATTACCTTGCATATTCCTAAAGGTATTTTGGCTTGTTTATGAGCCTGTATCATTACTCTGAAATATTTTATGCTGAAGGTGCTGCTTCTTGAAGGCGTGCATCTTTCACAACAAAAATATATGTAAGATTTTCTTCCACAAATGTCAGAGGATGTTATGTACATTTAACTCAAGTCACATAGTGAAGTTAGATGCCCATTAAAGGGATTCTCAACCACAACGGGGTGGCTTGTATTTAAAAGTGAGGGGATAAATATGTCGGTTGAATGTCCAAGGTTGCATTTTATGGGAACTTTAAGGTTAGGATGAATCAGCAGTACCCTATGGGTATGAGGTTCAGGGTCCGCTTGAGGGCCCTTTTGGGGCCTACGGGAAACGTCCCAGTGGGTTGTCCAGGGGAAATACCCTAATAATACTACGAAATTACAAACTGACCATTTTTGTTTTTATGGTAGCATATGGTAGTCTAAAGGCTGATGGGTTTGGTGACGCAGAAGGCCTGTGGGTAGGAAGTATGGATGATGGTAGGGGTTGCATGCGGTGTTGGATCCATAATTCCACTCAAGTTGTCGTACATGACGTAACAGCAAGACAAATGTTGGATGACACCTTGACAAACCTTCCAGAAATTACACTTTTAAGACGTCATTGTTATGTGTACTTCATTTTACATTATCAACGGTTTTCCAGTCTAATATGAAAATTCTCCCCGCTGAGGAACGGGGGGAGAAGGAGTCTCTTAAGAATGAGGTATTTTCAAATTGTTAAGACTAGAATAAAGCATTTACTTGTCTTCAAATGGTATTTTATGTACATTGAACAGACTGCACAAATGACAGTTTAATATATAAAAAATGTACTAATTGGCGGTCGATTTGATGACGTAGGAAACTTGATACACTCATGATGTTGCGCAGGAAGTAATGGTGTGACCTATGGGGTAACAACATTACGGTCGGGGAAGCACATCGAAAAAATTTGTTTTAATACATTTAATTACTGTTTTATTCCATATTACATTGCCTAGTTTTTCCATATAACAATACAAAAATCCCCTTCTGATTCTCTCGTCTATTTCCCTTCATTTCAGGGGGATATCTGTATCATATCTTACCCACCTACTTTAGTGATTGGGTTCATCCTATCCATCCCTAAAGAATTGCAGCCCTTGCTTAATCACGTCATCCAAATGCATAAACTACACTCCGTAGGGGCACAGAGGGTCAATTGCTCCCCCCAAACGTTGCAAATGATGGTCTTCATTTAACAAACATAACATATAATGAGAGATTATTATGGTATTATGAACAGTGACATTCCTTCCATATCACATATGGCATGTATTTTACATTGGATCAGTAGATCACTGGTCATCTGGATTCATATTAAGGAAGGCATTGTGGTGGTAATATAGTTTGTCCCCGGACAACAAATATTGTCCAAATACATAACATGATTTCGCAGAACCCTCATCTTTAATAAAGCAACATTAAAAGAGCTCTGGTTGAGGAAACTATCTAACAAGTGTCTTACTTTCAGAATACCATACACTTGCCTTCAGAAGTATCACAGGAAATTAGTATGACTTTAACTGATGGTATGTCAAATTAATGGTGAAAGAATATTACAAAAGCAAATGTCTGAAACTTCGAATCTGTAGATACCGTACTCAGGATTCTCCACTAGTCTGTTTTCTGTCCGGGGGCTCTTGTGATCGCCGTCCTGGGGGAGGGGTCTAAGGGGAGGGGGACCGTCCTGGGGGGAGGTCTAAGGGGAGGAGAGACACCTGCTCTTTGGGAAAATTTTGACAATTTGGGAGGGCTTAGATCGCAAATGGTGCAATCTACGGCCTTGTTCTTAGCCTTCCCTATGTGTTCAAATCTAGGCATTTTGAGGTCATTTTTTTGCAAATTGCATTTTCTAAATATCTTTGACTTTACTTGCAGATCTGAAGCTTCTTCTTGGACGTATTCAACAATGAAGTAGTTCACTTTAATGGAAATTTCGGGTGAAAATCGGGAAACCTAGGGGACAGTTCAATTGAATGGTTTCGTTTAGTGTATGAGTTTGATGGTAACGGATTCCTACTGTGGAAACATATGAAAGAAATGTAGTAGCCTAAGTGCATTTTGAATGATATAAGAGTTCAGGTGCTAGTGAACTGGGTTTGCATCTCCGATGTTTTATTATACATTGCTTGTCATGAGTATTTGAAGTGAAATATAAAAGGCAGTCAAATGACTAAGTTGTGGTGTTTTTGATTGAATGTACAGACAACTTCTTGACCGGGCGGGTCAGTTTTCTGTGCGGGCAGCAAAGTTTTGTCCGGGCGCTAAAGTAGTATGGCAGATTTTGTACGGGCGGAGCCCCCGGACAAAACAGCTAGTGGAGAACACTGCGTACTGTAAATAAATGAGGAATTACTTTAAATAAAATTTAAATCTTTTTTTAAACTCTCCAGGGTGACCAAGGACCTCGCGGATTCATTGGGTTTGAGGGCCAAAAAGGTGATAAAGGAAGTGAAGGGGCACGTGGTCCCAGAGGTTATGACGGAGAGACCGGATCTCCAGTAGGTTCTTTTTATAATTGCTTTATTACTTGTTTCTGTTTGATTATTACATTTTTGAAAGTCATGGTTACGTACTGATGACCCCAAAGTTAATTTATATCATAGATATATAAAGCAATGACGGATTGTTACAAGTTTATGATAGCAATAATTCTCATATAAAACTGCGCTAAAGTCATACATTCGTGTAATACGTCATTATTACTGATATGAAGTAAATGTGATTTGTAGAGAGTGAAAAGGTGTCTCGTTGATAGTATTTGATACGGTAGCCACGACTCTTCCCAACATTACTTTAGATTAAAGTAATGTAAGAAATAAAAAAAACTATTATCAATTGCGTCTAATCATGTTGCAGTATTTCACTAACATACTTGCTTTCTTTCGTTAAAAGGGAATTCCTGGTCCCATTGGACCGCCCGGGAATGACGGAATGAAAGGAAGCATTGGTCCAATGGGTCCAATGGTAAAGTATACGCCTTCTTTCACTTTTACATTCAATTTTGTAACCTCATGAGAAACAACAAAATAAACATTTGGTTTACAAAAAGTGTAAGCTTCCTTTTGGTAAGTACAAACGAATTGACACTCTGAGATTATATTTCTAAAATATGCCGGCAATACGGGTCAAATTATATCGTGTGTCGACTTTTTGTGGAGAAAAATGATATCGGTAGAAAAGTATCGTTTTGGGCGATTGAAAGAATCTCCTTGACTAATGAAGTGCATCAGATTAAACTTTACAAATTTTACAAAAGAGAGGAAAATAGCCTCTTGGTTGAGGTACCATAACATTCTTCAAAACTATATCTCAACTTTTTCGAAGCAGTTCCTTTATTGACGTAACGAGATTACCATGGCAGTTAAGTAGAAAAAAAGGGTTTGTTGCCAGCCTGAACAATCTTACAGTGACGTCATCTTTTGAACAACTTATCCAATCATACCAGAACTTTAGCATACGCCAATTTCTTATTGTCTTTTAATTCAATTCACTTTATTCCAATCAATGCACATAAAATTCGGATAACATATATGGTAAGTGTGACATAAGAAATATACAAGAGCAATTGATTGAGGAGCTCCCAAAGAAAGTTTAAAAACAAAACCACTAATATACCGTATCACTTGATGTTTTTATTCGAGTCTGTATTACATTTCGTAATAATATCATTCATGTTATACACTTTATTCAATTCTTTCCCATTATACTTTATTAAATAATGTGGTTAATGGCTTTTGATATTATCTAGTTACGATTTCTACCTTTTTGTATATTAAAGCCACCGTACATCTTTTCTATTTCCTTTTTGTAGGGTCCTATTGGTCCTCCAGGGCCTCGAGGTTTTTCAGGCAACAACGGACAATCCGGTCCTCCAGGAAAGGTAGGCGAGGGCGGGCCACCAGGACCACGAGGTCTTCAAGGATCGGTAAGGTTGAATGGTTAAATTCAGTTATTGCACATATATAAATTGTTTTACCATGCACGGATGTACGGTTTATGAAACATTGTCAAATTGTCTTGCTCGCCTTTCCTTCTTTCCTGATAAAACCTTAAAGGACAACCGGCTCCCTATATATTTCTTTATGAGCTGCCCTTATTTTAACAACAGTTTGATCGCAAGCATTAACATCTTGTTAAGCGTAATAACTGGAATTTGTCGATGAAGGGATACCGGGGTGTAACAAAATGACCCATAATCCTTCCTGTTATGTATTTTATCTTAAGTTAATGGTTTTCGTTACATTCTGACAGGATCACTAAATGTGTAATTAATGTAATTAAATTAATGATTGTGTATGTTCCAATTAATGAGACTCTTTTTGGAGATTCCATCTTTGTTTCTGCAATTAATTTTGAACTGGAATTAAAATTTCATCACTTTAGATTGGAACTCAAGGTGCTCGTGGTCCAGCAGGCCCACCTGGTAATGACGGTATTCCCGGCATCCCTGGCGCACAGGGAAACAAAGGAGATCAAGGCCCTCAAGGATTACGTGGCTACGCTGGCCCGATTGGTGATCCAGGATTACCGGTACAGTAATCTTCTTTAATATCATTATCCCTTTAATATCATTATCCCGGATATACTCTTTTCGCCGATTCCTTAACATAAATTGATTAACTCATAATGATCCCAACTTATTGGTTACACCCGTTACCGAGTCTTGAAAACCTATGCTCTTGTTTCTGTAAAAATGAAACTTATTACCCAAATAGCCAGGGAGAAAAGACAAATTCCGTTAATCCTAATGTTTTTCAAGGTAACTGTTCATTGCAGGAGGAATTGAATAAGTGCAAAGCAAACCATTAAATCCATTCACATTCTTTAAAGTTAAAGTGTCTATCTCTTCATTACAGGGACTTTCTCCAACAAGAGATGAAATTCTTACATTAATTGGTCAAGTCCTACAAGGTAACTTTTATATGTTCTTCACTACCCAAGTTTCTGTAAGTCGAGTTAAAGACTATTCAACTTGGCAGTGACGATTACGTTATTGGATTTGTCTTCCTTCGCCCAAATTTTTCATGCATTTCATGGGCACGAACAAAGAGACTAATGCGACTGATAAAGAAAAAAACTGGAAAGTAGATAAAACAAGATGAATACTTCATTGGACTAAGATTTACACTTTCTTCTAGAATCGCAGACGCTGGGTTAATTAAAACCACGGAAAAGGAAATTTTAACTTTGATCTTGTGACCAAACTAGTGGTGTGTCGCGGGATCCTATCCGAGTCCATCTGACCCGATTCCGAGCCAATTCCCATTCTAGTGACCAGGATATCGGGGGAAATTCCGAGTTCGAACATTTGACAGTAGAGCGTATCATACACATATCTTTTTAGGGGTCATTTTCATAGTCTGGCTCACCCTGTAATTAAGGTAACTGTGTGCAAACACTTATATATAACACTTGCTTCGACAATAACGGCGGCTTATGTAACATTTATGACTACAATTTATGATAACAGTTCCGAATCCGAAACCTCCTGTTTCTGGCTAATTCCGAGTCAATTAAAAACTTAGCCTGCTTTTCTCCCTTTTTCAATATCCCTAAGAAATACTGGTAAATAGTTGAGAACAGACTCGTGACCATGTGTTGTATTGAGGAGCAATGTCCTCTTCCCAATTTCGGTTTTCTCAATCCTTTTTCTAACAGCTACAGATTCTGAAAAAGATACAGACCCTTATGATGGACAGATTTATGTTCCTCTTTAGGTGTAAGCCCATCCCTTTACATCTGAGCAGCCTTCTTGAGGTTTTTCTTGGCAGATGGTTTCATTTAGTTGTTAAACGAGTTGTGAGAAAAGCGTTATTGTAATTGATTCAGGTACGTTAAAACGTAGGCAAGGATACACACCACTTTCTCCTTTTAAGCCATTTTAAGCTGAAGTCATTCCCTTCTTTGAATGGTGTCCTCTTATTGATCATTTATGTTTTAATATTGTTACAGAAAACATGGAAGTTTTAGCTGACAGATTCAGGGGTGAACCAGGAAGGCCAGGTGAAACAATTACAGGCCCTCCTGGTCGTAGAGGTGATCCAGGTCCCCCTGGTTCTCTGGGTCCTTCAGGTCCACCTGGGGCGCCAGGGCCACCAGGTCCTCAGGGGATAATAGGTCTGTCTGGACCTCAAGGTGTTCCAGGTAAGCTCTTACAATAAATCAAAACACTTCGCATAACATTACAGGTGATATACACTTTCATGACGGTTTAGTATTGCTCGACGTCCATTTCCAGTCTTTGTCTTCATTGGATTATATAAACATAAAATAAGGAAACACATTGGAACTGGGGCAGATTGAATGGTGGAAACATAAAGTCTAATTCTGGCTGGGACTCTGATAGAAACCGGAAGGAGAGGCAGATCCGTGTTGACCCATAGTTTCAAAAAAGTAGTGGAGTAGTGGGCCCAGGTAAAGCGAAGTCTACTTGCGGTATGTTCACAGTATAGAAAAAGTAGTCATATACCTTGAAAGTCTTCATTTTTTAACAAACCAGAAAAAAGACATTGTTATAATCCTGACACTTACAAAATACACTTCAGCAAACTATCTACTTTATTTCCACTTTCTAGGGCTAAAAAGAAGTAGTACGCTTTCGACTTGTGGGTGGCGTTAAGAGGAATTATAAGGGTCTTGAGGAAATTGCGTCCTCACAGAATGTATCATAGGAGTACTCACCAAGGTTTTAAGGTCCTGTAATTCCCAGAGTTGCTGCAGGACCTGTTTTTAGGATATTGGAAACTCAGGCAAATTTCTACTCTTTTCCGATTTTGTTTTGCAAAGACGGCTCAGACCCTTAGTAATAACACACGTGCCATACGCCTATAGGTAGAACATATTTATGTAAAAAATATCCGACTTATATCTTTCAAGAGCGTGGTTGAACATATTTGAAGAAGCGAGTTTCCCTTTCCTCTACCAAGGCAATACACATACGGACATCCATTTTCATAAAGAACAGAGGTAGACATAACAGCTGTCATAGCCTCCCAATATTCCAATATCCGATTAAGAATTTCATTTGAAGTCAGCGGTTGAGTTGACATTTGAGATTGTTCCCGATCATCCCCTGACTATTGCATATTGATAAGATTCTCTGTTTTACCTTTAGGATCTCGGGGAGAAAGAGGTGAGAAGGGATCAAGGGGCGAAGGACGACGAGGCTTCCCTGGGGAAGTTGGGCCACAAGGTAATGTATATATAATCAATTAAGAATTTTAACTCGGGGAGGGGGAAACTACTCTGATAAAGTAAAGGAAGAGGAACGGGTGGAATTGCGTAAAATGGAATAAGAGAGAAGAAACAGTGGCCAAAAAGATAAATCATGGAGTAAGGATAAAGCAGCAAAGACAATCTAATGTTAACATAACTCAATAGAGAAATAAAAGCATAATGTGGAATAGTTTGTAGCAACACTTCATATCATAAGACTTAGTGACAAAGAATTAAAAAAATAGAAATAAAATGAATAATTATAAAGATATGTCATACCTCACTGGGTCAGGTATTTCAAATCTAGCTCCCCTGTGTTCCTGTATATATAAAATATTTTGGCTCTTTAAAAATCAAAATATCAGTGTATTTGATGCACTTCACACTGGTATATTTCTACCTTTGCTTTCATGTTTGAAGGTCCACCTGGCTTAAATGGAGTAGGAACACCTGGAGAGGAGGGTGCGCGGGGACCGCAAGGACCACAGGGAAACGTTGGTCCACCAGGTCCAAGAGGTTTAACAGGACCACAAGGGTACTGTAGAACATGTCCACTTCAATATCCTATTATAGCACCTCCACCACAATACGTCAACAAGGGGCCACGCACGAGACGTTAATGAAAGATGTATATGACGTCACTTCGGAGGCATCATCTAATGGATAACCTCATTGAGGAGCAGAACAAACTGGTGCTAAACAATGTTGTAACTTATTAATAACGATGTAAAGGATTACTGAGTTTGCAAAATGTTCTCATTATACCGTTCGTAAGAAAGTAAAACTAATCGGCTTCTTCTTTAAGGTCCCTTTGTTTTTATGTAGGATGCAGCCTATACATAAATGCACCTGCTGAGATGGCGCATTATAAATTATCTGCCAATCGTAGAATATGTCGTTCTTTTAGTGACGTAATTTTCAGCAAGGAGACTTTAATGATGTTTATTTTCAAAGTTTGACTATCATTGTCGCAAACACGTGTAAATCAGTTTGACTCTTGGTCTTCCGAAATAAAGTGTGGTAATGATTTATACGTAACACAAACATACTGATATTTCTTTCATTGCTTTTGCTTTAGTGAGTAAAAATAAAATCTTCCACATTCTTGCAATCCCAATTATTTATTTTGTTGAGAAATACACATTATCACCTCTCACTGTGTGTGAAAGATTTAATATACCGAGAAATAGAATCATCTCTGTGCCTTGTCAACATAAGACAAACACGAAAATCATAGTAATTTGGTCACTCCCTCCATCAGCTGAAATCCGAAAGATTTCATGATCAATTGGCATCACCACACATAACGAAAGCAACTTGTCTCCGCACTGAAAGACTTAGTGAAAATGAATGGAGGACTTTCCAATAGGACCACTAATGATCTATTTGTAAAAGAAAATAAATGAATCAAGTAGCGAGAAATGAGAAAATAAACTCAAAGTGAATACACATATGCTGCAATTTGTCTGATTGTACAAAGGTTTATATATTTTCATATTTTTATTAGACAATGTTTGGGGTGATATTAATTACAATTTTCGTTAATGTTAGGTCAATTTTATTAGCTTCTAAAGTAATTATGTTTAAGGTTAGAAGTATCAAAGGATTAGTCGCAAACTGATTGTAGTTTCTTTTCTCTGCTGATTTTATTGCATTTTGATATCATCATACATTTCGATTTTCTATAGCAACGATTACACGAACTTGAGTTTCTATGTTCTAATGCATTGTAGTACCCTTTAAGTTTTCAGTAATTGCATAATTAGAGATATATTAGAATCCGTAGCACCGGATATTTCTTTAAAAGGTTTGATTTACATGTGAAGTCTTCAATATTATCACAAATTTTTACCTGGATTACACCGGCTGATTGAAAATCCGAATAAATGGTGAATAGGTATCAATTTCAAAAGAAAAATAGTTTTAGGAGAACGGACACAAACGTAAATTCATCATTACGTTCTGCATCCAGACTTCTAAACTTATTCGTTTGATCAGAAGAAAAAAATGAATTCCTTGAGTAGTTGCTTATAGAGTAGAAATATGAGCTATATTTTACAAGTTTTACGGTAACTTTGGGGGATTGTATTATCACTGTTATAATTATATACAAAGAAAGCGCTGTAGAGCCATTAAATGTACGAGGACGAGGAACAACATTATTTCGAGCAACCGAGATAGTTTTTCACTATTTGAGAAATGCACAGTTTTGCAAGATTTTAGCTTGACGTAGGCGTCTTTCTTCTTGGATGACTTGATCACTTATGTTACGCAACAAAGGATAATTGGTCATGAGCAATATTTCTTATTTTGTTTTTACAAACTTAATGTGTGATGGATAACAAATCACTTACCTACTTTCTAACTACTTGCCATAATAACAAATCTGGCGAGCCATGAGTAAATTCAATTTTGGTGCTCTCCAATTTCATGTTAATTCTTCTAGTGCGATGGTATTATTAACCCAAGTAAGACATTCTCACATACTGCGAATCTAATGCATACATATGTTAAGAATTATGAAAGTAGTAGAATTTTGGCACAAAAATCTCACATCACTGTATACACATAAAACATTTCAGTCCACACATCTTGAAAAGCTGTCATATATTGTAAACCCTTCTATCGTGGCACTATTAAATGAACAAGAAAGAAACCTGTGTTTGCGTTAGTCTCGTCTACCAGTGGGTCATTTCTTCGTCTCAATAACAATTATAATTAATGAAATCATAATCGATATTTGGTCGCCACAGTTTGCTCATTACATGGCAAATACTATGCCTAAAAGTTGGAAATAGATTCCACTTGGAAAATTTGGCCTATGCCTGCCGGTGTCAACATTTTGGAAATTTTTGGAGGAGTAGACTATTCCTGACAAACGTTTCTGGATGAGCGTGGGAATAGGTTGACAATGACGAAATGTTAAACAAAAAGACTATTGTTAAGACCACATATACGTCATGTCTATAAACAAACCTATGAGACAATGTGAAACTGAATTTAACATTACTTTTCTAATTTCTAAGACTGGTTATTGGCACGAATCATTTGATATATTTTTGCAAGTTTCCACTCTACAATTTTCAGCCACATACTCAGAGGGTGACCTATTGTATGATTCCTCTCAATTATTGGTATTTCCTCATGGCCCTTTTGTAGAGTCCTACATAAAAGAAAATTTTTGGTAGGCGTATAAGTCCTTCCAAACCCCGTTGCAACACTACATCTCCCATTCAAGATATTCCCCCTCAAAGATGTGTTACTTTTGTCGAGGAATTTCTCCAGGTTTCTTCACCGTCAAGGAATTTGGTGCAAAGTGGATATATTGCCTCACAATCCTTTTGTTATTCTTTACAAATGAATACCTTGCTTTTTTTGAAATTTGCTACTGCTTGAATTTTGACTATTATCTTGTGTGGATTTAGGTTCATTTCGAGTTACGGTATTTAGCTTTCGTTCACATGTAGAACAAAATAAAAATTAGGCACAACATAACTGCAATACATAAAGTGTGTCGCGACTGGGAGGAGCAACGGCTGTTTAAGACAGCTTTACAAAAGAAAGAAAGTAGTAACAAAATAGAAATGAGTGAAAAGGAGAGGCTGAGGTGTTAGGCGAGAAAGGCTTAAATTGGAAAAAGCAATGAGAACAACAAGATTTAAAAATTGTCTCTGTTGATAAGACTCTTGAATGCTTTCTTAACCTGGGAAGAGTAGGGAAATTCTAAACAGTAGGGTCTAAGATGCTTCAAAACCGTACACCAAAAATTTCTACAGATTTTCTACTTGAACCTGCACGTGTTATCAATATGGATAACAGATGAGTGCCTCGTAGAGTAATTGCAATAATGTTTATTTAAACTGAAGAACGTATGGAAGGTAGGAGTCAGCAAGCCTGTAAAATATTGAAAGTCAATGGTCCCTAGTTGCAAAGTGATGAATATCGTAAATAGTCAAAATTTTCACATTCTTAAAGATATGTGCTGTATGACCAATATAGCTGTAATAGAAGAAAGGTCTGACCATATTTTTGGAAGAAGATAAAGCCCGTTCAAGGAACTATGTGTACTTTACTCCAAACTATAGTACAAGGAGAATGATTAAGGGATAGTTTATTAGCCTAAATAGAGATTCTATTTAGTTCTTCATTTATGGTCGTTTTCAAAGTAGTAAGGCTGTAACGTTTGAACAGATTACTGGCATCCTCAACAATCAGACGAAACTAAAACATTCGAAGATCTGGGTAGGCCAGTAATGTGTATACTAAACAGGAGGAGCACTAATGCAAATCCTTGTTGTACACCACAAAAGATTGCTTATCACAGGGATAAAGTCGTCGATCAGGACGCTTTGCCTGGGAAAGGAAAGTTAACCTCTAAATAAATCGAGTTTTATTCCCCTAATACCAAAGTGATATAACGATCTTAGAATAATTTCATGGTTAGCAGTATCAAATGCTTTTGATAAGTGAACCCCTTAAGTTGGCAATCTTTGCGGAAACCACAGTGAGCATTAGATAAGATGCTTATCGTAGTTGTGAAAGTCACAGTTATGGAATAAATAAGTTGTTTAGTCTCTGAGAAAGGTACTACAGAGATACATCTACAGTTAGACAGATTACCAGTGTAGCCAGGGCTGAAGATGGGACAAAGTTTACCGATTTGAGCAAAATCAGGAAAGGAACCAGTGGTAAGAGAAAACTGTAGACATTACTTATAGAGGTTTTGCAACAACACGTGACACAGGTGCTACCGGGTATTTGTTTAAGAGTAAATATTCCATCAACATCTGCAGCGGGATAACTTCTGAGATTGCCTTTACTTAAATGCCTTTTGAGGAATTCGAAGGGTACAAGAAAACACTTTTACAATGTAATGATGGTATAGCTGACGAGTAATCCAAAGGCGGCGATTTGTTCTCAGTATTCGGGACATCAACCCATTTCAAATAAATAACTGTGTGAAAACTCAAAGTCAATGGGAGATTACTCAAATATTGGGGGGCATGTCACCCTGTGCCCCCGGGATCACCGCCCATGGAGTAATCAATTCATTGTTTTCCAAGTTTTGCACTGCTTTTGTCACTTTCAAATGAATAGGCATAACATGGCTCCTTAGCGTGTCTAATGACAGGTTTGAAGTGATTCCTTTACATTTGGTAACCCTGGTCACTATCTGAGTTTTGAATTTAAAAACAAGTTTTGTATAATTGGTACTTAGTTCAAATCGATTTAATTATTGCCTTACCTACCCATGAAGAAGTTTTTCTCCTTTTATCTTCTAGAAAAATTGTATCGGACAAAGTTTGACATAAGGAGACTGGAAATTTCATTAACAAATGATTGATACTTTCGTTTGAAAGGTTTCTTTTGCAAAAGAATTACCTATGATTAGCTGTAAAGTTGACATTTTGAAAACAATAAGTGAGCAAATGATCACATGTATCTGATATCAAGACGTCTTAGGTGCAGCAGCAGCAGCTTTATTTGTTACAAAACAAACTATCAATTAAGGTTTCTGAATTTTTCTTGATGCTAGTTGGTTTTGAAATCAAAGATAGGTAAGGTAAAGAATATGACAAGTCAAGAATATCTGTAGCCAAAATATTTCCGATACATCAATGAGTCAATATTAATTTCAAGCATTAAATGCGAGTTTTGTATGAATGTTTAATTGTATCAACTAATGAAAGGATGGCATCAGAAAGGCAAGGTACAGAGGTAAATGGAGGTGGATAAATCACACCAGCAATAGTATTTTGGTTGCTGATTTGCGTTTTACGAACATGGACTCAAAATGCATTTGCTACAAATGTAAAACTCACCACGTCCTCCTCTTTTACCAGATCCATTATAATTGATGAAGTTTGAGATTGAGAGCATATTTAATGGTTGAAGCCATGTCCTTGTTTCTACCACAACATTTTTAGTTAGGCTGGTAGAGTAAGAGTCACATATATTGTTGATTTTTTGGAAGGATTTAACTTTGGATATAAACAAATGGCTACTAAGAGCAACAAGACATTTTCTTTGAAAAGCTCTGAGAATTCGGTATAGCATAAATTGATCGGTTCCTTGCTTAAATCATCGATAGTTTTCCAAACGTCACAAGTAAAGGCTGGATCCTAATAATTTAGGTAAGGATAAGAATAAAAGAAAAAGAAATTAAAAAGTGCAGAAAAATGAAAGAAAACAGTTAAACAGTTACAAAAAGATTCCAGTTACCACTATGAATCTATGGTATAGGTGCGATTAACCATTCCATCTGATAAGATATTTCAAATAGGCCTAGTTGTTTCAACAATATAAGAAATATAAAAGTCATGCCCCATCAATTTGCCAGGTGATATCACAAATTTCACTTCTTCAAAAACAGTATCTTTCAAATACAGTAATTATGATGCGATCAGATGGGGATGAACCGTTTCAAAAATAACTATCTGAAAGATAGAAATTTCGCCAATAGTGTTTAGGACATACACAGTTCAACATGTGTACCAAAATCCAAACACGTTGTCCTTAAGTGATACCTACCTACCATCAGAATATGTAATGAAATCTATCTTCTGAGAAGCACCTTTAACCAAGTAAATAAAAACTTAAAAACCAAATCAGTGGATTGAGAAAAGTTCTGAGTATTAGCAATGTAATACAGTTGTCTCCTGTTCAATGCAAATACTCCATCAAGCTCATTGTTACTACAGCTTTAACTTAAATAGTCTTCTAACTGTATTGTCTTGGGTAGTGTTTCTTGATTGACAAAACATATGGTCAATAGCTTAGCGAAACGAATAAAAGGGTCCCACACAGGCTCAAACAAAGAAAGAAGTGAAAAGTTGGAAGAACTTCCAAATAAATGTACACGTATGATAAATTTTATGTTAGCAATAGCGTCATTTGTTATGAAATTCAGTGAAAAATGTTTCTTGTTATTCACTCGTGCTGGCGTGTTCAAGTGGTGAACAAGCAAGTAACTCACAGCAGCCGGTCCTTTGCGCCAATTGTAGAAATTGCTAGACTGCAGTAAGGCCAATCTTTGATGGTCATGTTCCCCAACCTACATATCTGAGCTTTGTTTACAAAGCAAGATTTCAATGATTTTCTTGCCAGGTACAGGGTCTATTGGAAACAAAGTAAATTAAAGACATTAGAAACATACACCTGTCTCACCACTGTGGCAGATAAGACGATGAGAGTTGCAACATGGAAGTTTTGAGGACAAAAATGTGAAAATACATTTCAAAATAAGTATCAATATGACGTATTCGTCTTCTAGTGTTCACTTACAATGCTGGATTGCTGGATAATGTCAACAGAAAAACGAGACAGTTTCTAGTTTCAACTATTATTTGCAACTATTTACATATAGCAATCTCGCAAGCAACACGTAGTATTAGAAAAGGATGGCCCGTGAACCGAAACTGATCGGACGTCCACCTACGACATACAACGCATTGCCTATTGGCCGTCTACAATTCAGAGAGTTAGCCATCACGTTCCTAAGTTATGGGATATCCTTGCAAAACATAGTACAGACTAGACGACAGTCCGGAGGATTTTGTGTTTAAGGTCTCAATAAGAAAACATGCTAAGGTTATCAGTTTGTGATTGGACATTGAACAAAGTTCGATTGGTCATCAAATCACAGTTTCGTTGACAATATCGTAGCTGTGTGCGTTCAATAATCTGAACGAACATTAAAACTGACAGTGCATTATAGAAGGTCAATTATGTTCATAAAAGTTTCGTCAGTATTGTGTGCGAAGTGATAACAAAAACCAAAGTCGTGCTCAAGGATCAGGAAAGTCAAATTCTCATACAATTAGAGAGCGAAATCTAACAACCATTACTGTTGGCACTTACTGTTTCTGCAAATCAGCGTACGACACAATATTCATAACGATTTGACCTTCCAAAAATGGCCAGTTGTTACTTTTCTACTTTTGCCTACCGGTGCACAATTCAGGTGGAAGAATGGGGTCATGGGTATAGTCGATTGACCCAAATTTCTTGCATGGAAATAATTTTCAAAGGTGCTCAGGCACTGGGGTTGGTAACACCATATACCTCTCTTAATAGAATGGTGGGGGTTTGAAATACAGCATGTCATGACATTCTACTACATTGTAAGAAAAGATTGCGAAAGATAAGTGTATCAGAAATTGCATTCTTAGATACAATCCTAAACAACATAGTATCTTAAAAGTGCTTACGTGGTACTAGTCCTATTGGAACCAGGAAGAATATAGAGATGGAGTCAAGTAGTTTAAGGCTTAAGTCACCTTTCAAAATGTATCCAGCCACTTCCCTTAACTATCACTCTCATGGTTTGTCCATGGTAAGGCTGGATACATTAGGACATTTTATGTTCTCATTTCTTAATAGGCCTAGTCATACCTTAGTAGTTAGGTTTGGCCCGAGCAGAGTACTTTCTTTCTTGATCCAATCTTCTGTATAAAGCTGCTCCAAGTACGCCCGAACTGAGTCTGGAAAAAACATATTTACGTCATTTTTCTTTTTATTTTATCAAGCAGAAGAAGAACCTTGGTTGTGTTATAATGAATGGTTGGGGGAGTTATTAGTGAGGTATCCCGGCTAGTTTTTTCCATAGAACAAAATCCTGGGAAGTCTTTGCAATGAAATCTCCAGAATTATCAAACATTGTAAAATTTACAACCAAGTCTTTAAATAAATTCGTAGCAGAGGGTGTTCGTTAATGATGCAGGACAATGGAGCACTAAGTTTCATTCATGTCGTATCACATGTGTTGGAGTGCTAGGTAGAACCAACCTAGATGAGTAACTAAGGGATGCAAGGGCTCTTTAAAACTTAAGTTTGTGAGGAATAACTTTAACTAATATTTCCTCAGGATCTTAAGATGAATTTGTAATTGTCTGGTTGTGGGCTCAAAAAATTTTAGTTTGGAAAGGATTTAAAACTGTGAATTTTGCAACCTTGCTTTTGTACATGAAACCTGAAATATTCATGGACTAGTTTGTTTGACTCCTACATCTTTCGCTTATCCTACACCTTTTCTATCTTTACTCCTTTAAAAAAAACTAGCGTTTATCATAAGCTAGCGGTGTAAGAAATCAAATGGTGCTAGAAATAGCCAACATGTTGACTGGAAACTTGTAATGGAACGTCTTGGTTAAATTGGCTTGCAAAATTGTGAAATTAACTACAATAAATTTTGAAATAATTTGTGTGTCACATTAATTCATTGTTTTTAAAGCGTTCCTCAAGAAAATTACATTCGAGTCTTTAGTTTGCTTAGCTAGCTCGAGTAACAGACAAATTCAGTTTCCATCAGTCAGTTATTTTGAATGTCATTTAACAACATCATTACCATGGTATAGAAGGACAACACTCCATCTGCACTTCCCACAATTAGGACGTCAGTAGTACTGTCCCTTTGCAACGTTGTCATCATAGTCACGTCTGTATAGACGTCAAACTCACTGATGAACGTCCCTGATAGTGAGTATTGCCTGACCACCTTTCTACAGGAGTATGTAAATTCTATATCATATTCTCCTTCATATTCTCCCTCTATCATCTCTTCGAAATCTTCCCCATCATCGTCGTTGTATGGACCTTCACTGTCATCCTCCACTTCCCATAGCACATAGACGAACTGACTACGATCGACGGTGATCTTCAATGGTCTATCCAGTTGGTTACTTTTGCCAAAGAATTGGCACACGACGTCTCCGTTCTGGTCTATAGCCATGGCTTTCTTGTCACCATCGCAAAGAAAGATAAAATCTTTGAATGTTTCGCTGACTGCCAAGGACACCGGAGGTTGGCAGTTGACATCTTTTATCGACACAGATGCCATCATGTTGTAATCATATCTGTTACATCGGTAGATCGTTGAACTCCTGGAGGTACTTATCAGAATCCCCTCACCATTTGGACTTTGCACCGCACAAGTTACTTCATCCGAAGGCATCATTGGTAGATCTAGCCTGCTGTATACCAAATCGTTAGGTTGTCTTTTGTCTAACAGGTAAAAGCCCGACCCGTTTCTTTCTACAATAAAGAACGTATCTTGTTCTTTTCCTGAAAACACAATGTAACACGACTGTAAGTTGCTTAATGATAGCTCCAACACATCCGCAGTATTTGCGCCACTTTCCCTATCATTTACGTCTAATACGATGATTCTTGAAAACGTATGACATATTGCTAAAGCTATTTTGTCCTTCCCACTACAGACGATTTTGTTCATGTCCGCAATTAAATGTGGTCCATCAATTAATGATACTTGCATTGGCTGCTCTCTATGCCAGCAAATGTTGGTTAACAAAGAACACTCCAATGACGTAAAATCAATCTCCACTTGTGTGATAGCTTCTAAAATAGGTGCCGGTGACGTTGGAGAAGCCAAGTGTTTTTGCAAGTCATTTCGTATCTCGATGGCAGATAAAAGAGACGATATACGTTCTTCGCACTTTGAAATTTCCTGAAGTTTGTCCAAAGATTGCTTTGTTTCTTTCTCCAGCCTATGTAAATGCTGTTCGCAAAACATTTGAAGGGTACTTGCTTCATTTCTGGTACGCTCTTCATTTTCCTTTAACATTTGCAACTTGATATCTGCCTTTTGCTTGATTTCTTTTTCCTTAATTTCCAACTCTTCTAGCGACATCATCCTTTCTAGATAGATTTCTTTTATGGCCTCATTATATTTCATTTCAATGTCACTTAGGACTTTAGTAAGATTGCATGTCATTGTCAATTTCAAATCATAGACATCAGTCAACTGTTTACTTAGGTTTTGCTTTGTCATTGAAAGGTAATTGTCCAAACGTTTTACAATGTTTACCAGCCGTTCACTTTTCGAGATCTTAGTTACGTGATGGTATTGATGTGTATTTGAAGGATCGCATGAAGCACAAACTATTTCTTTACATGTAAGGCAATACTTTTCTATAATGAGGTCAGTATGTAATGAACAATAAGAAGCCGCGTCATTAAAATCATCAGCAGATACATTTGGAGAACCTATGCCTTCCAAAGTCACAACATGAGTATGTCCTTGCATAGCTTTCATAGTTTTGTGACAGAAGAAACATACCTTACAAATAAGACCCTCACAGTCAGAGCAAAACGCTACCATATTAAATGTGGTATCGCATGAGCTACATGTCTGCTCTCTCCGATTCTTGGTTTGAAGATTTGCCTCGGTCTTAAGGCGTCTGACTTCTAGTATTTCCTGTATCAAGAAGTCTCCTTTGAACCCCTCAACTCCTTTATCGGGGATATCGATAACTTTACGACAAGTTGGGCATCGAAAGTTACCCTCTCTTTTACTGTTTGATTGTATTAGCTGTGATAAGCATGCTTTGCAGAATCGATGAAAGCAGGGAAGAATTTTAGGTTCTTGCAGCATTTCAAGGCAAATGGAACAAGTTAAAATTTCGGTCTCCGTTTTGCATGATGCCATGAGGAGATTCAGGTTGATTTTATTCCCCCGATTAATAAGAATCTACCAATGAAATATCAAAGAATAAAAATTAAGTGAACAACAACGAATACACATTTCAGTAAATGTTTGTAAAAACGACGTCATTTACAACTAAAGACTAGTGTAATGTGAGGATTCATCTCATAAACGTGTGTCATTTGCAGGTTCAATTTTGAAATCTATTTTAACCTTTCAACGTTACTGTGGTCAGATCTGCTGATTTCAATTTGAAGGTGAGACACGCGTTTGTTTTTCCATACTCAGACTGAAAATACATGTGTGTATTTCATGGAAACCAAAATGCACACTGAATGTAAATACCACATGTGTTCTAATGTCTAACATGATTAGGCTAGTCATGCATCTTCAACAGGTACACCAGACTAAAGATCATTTACCTTAGTTTGAAGTTTTTGGCATTTTAATTATAATTCCTTTTGTTGATAAGTTACCTGTTTCTTTATTGAAGAAAATAGGAGCTTAAAGGTTTCTTCCTACTAAGTTTACTTCTAGCCTCTCCTCCAATTTCAACAAAAACACCTGTCTAGTACAGCTTTCAGACTAGGTGACAGTAGCTTGCCTTGGGTTTAAATGGTCAAAGCCACATTCAACAATCATATTGTGTTCCAACTTGGGAACACAACTTACTGCACAAGTAATCATTGGCCAATCAAAGGGAAACTAATGTTTGAATTAATGTCAATCAAAATGCAGTCACCAATTGTATTTAGAGATGTGATCATATTCCGAAATATGTTTATGATGTTGCTATATATTGCGGGGCATTAACTTCGTGTGCATTTTGCACCAGATTTTGTTTTTGATAGCTCTGTTAGGAAAAAGGATTTGTTTGGCAATTACTGTCGAGCAGTGATGGTGTGCATGTCTTGTTCTCTTATTTTGCCAAACAAGACTGAGGTAAGTCATTCAGTTAAGTCTAATTTGAGTAGCGTGCTTTCGATGAAGTATGGTTTATGCAGGTACATGGCTAAGCCAATTGGCATACACATCAACATTCTTAGTAGTACTAAGTCTTAAAGATTGATCTGCTTACCCAAAACGAAAATTTAAGTGTAGAGAATACAAACCTCACACTATGCTTAAGTCGCGATACTGGCAAACTCTGGATAACTCACCACCAAGCACGGTCTGTCCAGGAAAAACACTATTCAAACAGAATCGCAGTCCTGGCGTACAACACTTGCAATCTAGTAAGCACTTAAACAAGGAACAAACTGTTAACGCAACGGCCCCTAGCAAACATATGTCTCTAACGGAAACTGGGAATTTCCGTCATTGCTCAATAGTGCACTGTGGCATGAATGTTTACGTAGAATAAGTTATGCAGACTGCAATGTTTGCTTTGCCTGTGGCGTAAACGACACGTTCATGCATGATCTTTAAAATTGCATTTACTATGATTTGTTACTTTCACTTCATAGATTAAAAGGTCATTGGGGCATAAAAAGTCTAAACAGAAAGCGCCTTATAACGCCATAGCGCCATATATAAAAGAAAATAGGCGAGCATGGAAAATATTACGATGTTAGTCCCCTCTCCTTTGCAAGTAGATTAATTAAAAAACTATTCAGAGTTGATGCTGAATCTTGTAAAAGTCTCATTTCTATCGGAATGCATAATAAGAAAACCATTTTTGATGGATGCGCACTTCATGTCTTTCGATCTTTATTTTACACTGCAAAATTATCCATTGTATCAAAATTTTCTCCTTTCAGTTGTCTGCAATCCTTTATACATAAACTCATGGCGAGTGAGGTGCCTGATCCTTGACCTTATCAAATTGTTATACCTGCGAGAGAACATAAATAGTTACTTAAGAGTACCGAAAGCACGTCACGGGCGGGTTGCTGGGGCTTTCCCATGGAACGTTTAGAAAGAGAGGCCCTTGTTTATCATTTCCTTTTTCTGAAGGCCTTACAATCGTAATCGGAAGAACAGAGTTGAAAGTATTTTAATAAGCAGTGTAAGCGAAAAATAACGTCTGCGCAAAAGAGACCAAGAGCTGGTTGAGTACCCTCCATCCACAGTCCGGGAAATTCTTCCGTTTGGGGATAAAAAACTCTCCCGAATGGGGGAAAACCGTATGCAACAAATTGTACAGGCTTTCTAACCTAACAAAGATAAGGTTTAGCAAGGACCAAAACCACTCAAAAACTTGCGTTTATCTCAAAAAACGGCGTGGTGAACCACCTAATGGGACGTGGTTTTACGGTAGCTATGACAATAGACCGACAAGTGTTGCAAGTTGGTTCCAAAACCCATTCACAACTGACAATGTGCACAAATAGCGCGTGGAACTGTGGGTTAAAACACAAAATGGCGCCGCCCATGACCAATTTTTCTCCCGATCATGGGCAAAGTGTGTTCTCCCATATGGGGGAATTTCCCGAACTGATCCGCGCCGACCCAGAAGCCTCCTTCTGTTACGTTTTGTTTTCCTAGTCGAAGATTATTTTCAGAGTAAAATCAGTTCGGGGCCGGGTTAAGATGCTTCGAGGGCACTTTGAAACTAGCGGCGCTTCCTTTCAACTGCCTGCATACAGCTCTAAGGCTAACCATTTGAGGTCGAGAAACATTTAACTGTAATTACTACAAGAATACAGATCCATAAAAACAGGTAGGCATGGTGGAAAGTAAAATATGTAAGAACCTTGATACAAAATTTCATATATCCGATTGAGAGGCAAATTCGCCCTACTAATGTTCTTGGTGCCCCTTAAAGTGCCCCTAATGAGTGTGACTTCAGGTCTACTCACATTATATGAATCACTTACATTAGAAACAACGAGCAATATCTTTTCGTGGGAAGGACATTGGAATCACTGGAGGGCTTTCAAGAACAATGCTTCATGCTTATTCCGTTCGGTTGACTCAATATGAATGGAGTTGCCGATAAGCAATGTTTATCGTACGCATAGAGCAAACTTCCGTATCAAAGGTAAAGGTACTTTACACCATGTTCCTATTAATATGGTAACTATGGTAGCTACCACGGGAACATTGTAACTGTTGAAAGGGGGAACGGAACGATTAGAGAGAGACAGAAAGAGATTGATAACAGCAGTACAGCAGCCTGGTAAGTAGTAAAGCAGCATGGTAAGTAGTCTGGCGTTTTTAAAGTTTGAAGTACACTTACATCAAAGAATTGGCCTGAGTGAGCCTCTGGGGGAGGGGACGGGTCTACCCTCTGCCGATAATGGGTGTGGAAAAGAGGTTGTTTATGATAGATGAAGATAGCGAAAGCATAAGGGGGGGGGGGGTGCGTTAGGAATCGTTGCCATCCCACAGTGGGGGAGATTCAACTTTCCAAAAAGAAATGCAACAAGCGGTCTGAAAAATTCATCCGTATTGACATTTTGAAAGATTCTGAGAGAAGGCATACGGTTCAAGCGCGAATCCATAAATTTCGAGGGTGGCGCTATGGGTAACTCAGTTACATGGGAGGTGCACCTCAAGGGCGAATTTTTAGGCGTAATGTCCAGGGGCCCGCGTGAGGGCCCTTGGCGGGGTCCATGGACGTGGACGAAGGGTCTCAATGATCTCGCAATATGACGTGTTAAGAAAGCAGAAAATCGCATTCAGTTACTCTGTTGAGGAATTTTTACATCATTTTATATTTTACGAAATTCGATATTCATGGTTCACTACAGCTTGCTATACGGTACCTGGTTTGGTTATTTTAAAATTGGGATGCTGACATTTAGCGAGAGATACACATTTAGTTTTTGAAATAATTTTTGCTACAGTGAGTGTTTTATTTTCTTTACAAGGTAAGTCGAGTATGGGGCGTGAACGGCGACAACTGAAATCTAAGCCAGCCGAACTTTTTATAAATAAGACACCATTTTTTCCATGGTAAAATTTTGCATTCAGGCAGTTTTTTGGGCCACCTTAATTCATTAACCAAAATAGTTCCCTCCAGAAGATAAGTCTGATTTATAAATGTTTTGTTATCCGAGAACACTAGTTCTGTTCAGAAATATTTTTTTTTAAAACTAGTAGAAGGAAGAATTCCACTTCGCAGATTGATTATAACCTTGCCCTTGCATAACTTCCACCAATAATGGGTGCGTCCAAAGCGAGAAACAAAAATGCTTTGAAATGCCTAAAGAAAACTACATACTTCCAATTCTTCCATATCATGCTACAAACCTGACAAATGTTGCCTTAGGCCACTCATGATGTTAGATTGCTCTTTGATCCCCCTTCGACACACCATCCCTACAGGGGTTGGAGATGAACCTCTAATTTTCGGCAAAGTCTTTTGAGAAAAAATGTTCAGCGCTTTTATTTCCTTAATAATTGCTATAGGATATAGAGCGCGAAGCATGACAAATACACGCAAAACGCGCTGCAGTTTTGCATTAAAATCATTTCTATGACAAAGCACCATGGAGAGTGTACACCGAGGCACTATCAATTCCCCCAAAATGTTCCTGTCAATGCGAGTTTGCTGCATGAAAATTAAAGGGTCTAATCGTGGACATCTTCGTCATGGACGATATTTCTTGGCTCTAAAGGTTAATATGTATTTGCCCAAATACCAAGCTGTCTTACGCAAGGAGTGCAGTCTTCGAAGTCTTTGCAACACGCTTAGTAAGAGAACTGTCGTTATCTGCGGCAAAGGGAACAACTCTCATTCTGTTCGTTACGAGTATATATCGTAGAATGGAGGATGTTATATTGACTTTTGACAGGACACAGTTGTAAAATGTTCATATTTATTCATCAAGTACAATGGTACTTTTTAGTGCAAATTAAATTTAAAGCGAGACAGACATATGTTGAGATAAGTTACTTTTGCACTATGGACATGACTTTGTTTAAAGGCTTGGTGTGGGGCATGCAATATAAATATTGTCAAAGGCCCACACAAAAGTCAGCTAAAACCAAGCAAGAATACGCTAGAATTCTCTGAAGTGTTCTCAGGTGGTAGTACAACATTCCAAGTTTCAAATTCTTCACTTTGCTGTTGTTGGGAGAGGTGTGTTGTAATATTCGTCACCGTCACGTAGGCCGCACCTTCATTTCTGTGTACTTTATGTTGCGGTCACTTCCTGGGAGATAATGCCATGTAATGGATCTAACACTATTCAACTGGGCATTGTAGTCACCATTGAGGTTAGACCAGTAGTTTCCGTAGTACCACCAAGCACCATGAGCATTTTGTGGCCAATTATAATAACTAAAATGGTCGTTGTCACGGTCATATGTAGAAAAGGGGTGGCCAAGATGAAAAGACAGTGCGTACCCGATGGGGTAACCTTCTCTTCCTTCATCTGTTAAAACAGAAGTACAAGACGGCATTTCAACCTTTATCGTAACATATCTAACAGTATGTAAATGACACTATCCATGGTAAAAGACTGACTTTGTGATTGATATATAGGTTTGTTGGGGATTGACTGTGTTTCGATGCAGAGCCTGAATACAGGTCTTGTAATGGAAGTCTTGTTTAATGAAAAATTTCGGCGCGCTTTTCGCGCATTCGTTACGGTTTTCACTCCAACTCACGACCATTATTAAGGTAATAACTAATCATACATGGAACTATTCTGATCACAACATTTTTGCGAAAAACACAGGTACATCTCCAACCTCTGTAGGGGCCTTGCATCAGTATGGCCCGGATCTTTCAATATAATTTGTAGCATGATATGAAAGGTTTGAAAGTACGTATTTGCCGTTACACATTTTTCAAAAATGTTTACCGAACGCAGTCATTATCGGTATAGATGGTGATTGTTAATACACTTATGACAAAAAAGCATCCCAAAACGCACTTGTGAGTCCTTCACACCTTTTGCCGTACCTATCAGGAAGGTCTAATATCACTTCCTTGCACCTATACTCTCCCTCCCTCCTATTCCCTATTGCTGGAATATGTTCGTCTGGATTTTCGTTTAAAATTAGTAAAAATATGATAGTTGTAAAGTTTTCGGCGTCATACTCTATAATATCATTTGCATGTCTGGTAATAAGCATCATGCGAGTGCCCGCATTGTATATAATTAATCCAGAGCTTCCAAAAGGCCCTATATCTGTGTCTGTCAGCCTTAAATACCCTTTTATAATGCACAATGAAGCAAAGGAAAGTTTCCGTAATAGTCCAAAAATGTTCTGTGAACTCCAAGAACGTATTTTTGCGTAAAACCTTTCCCCGAATAGAAGGCAGTAGAGTAACCAAAAGGGGGACTTAAGGTAGTTTGTTGACAACATACCCCTTTTGAGACAACATACTCTCCTCTTTCACTTAACCATAAATCAGAGTTTACTAAATTATGGACATTTTCCAGCCACATGTGATCAGTTCCAAAAATATCCCAACGATAGCACCAGTTTGCATCTAAGCAACCTTAAATTAACAAAAATTTCTCAAAGAGGAGGGGGAGGTTGACTCCCCTTAGACCCCTCCCTAAGAAGGCACTTTTATGAAGTGGCAAAGGAAGGATCCCCCACTACTGTAAACAATCGCAGGGACACATGAAAAGGTACAGTTTATTCAAACTTTAGGGGTTAACTGAGGTGGCATTACGACGTCATCCCCAGTCACCAAATCCTAGCTGTGCCACTGATCTCCAGAGGAGGACAATATGTGAAGATGCTGTCTTAAAATTTTTACATTGCTTGTAATTTCCCTTTTTTTTGCTACGTATGCCTTAAAATGATACTATTGTTTGTGCTCCCTTAAATGTTTAAAACAAAATTTAAACAAAAGTGTCGTGGACGTTTGCTGCCATCAGCTTATATCTTGTTCTTGAAAGAAAACCATTTTATCAGATTATATAGATCCTTTCCATTCATGCAGTCACAAGTTTTCCTTTAAAATGTTATTATGCTTGTTTTGAAAGGTCTCTTCAATACAAAGGCAGAATAGTTAGCCTTCGAGAGGCTGATTTAATGGAAAAGATGTGGCAATTGTTTAAACCTTGCTACGAAAGAACGCTGTATACATCGTAAAAGCAAATTTCGGAAAGTTAAAAAGTCTTTAATTTGCAAACCGGCATTTCCGTTGTAAGCACCGACTTCAGTTAGCTGGTAAAGTTCGGTTTCGTTGCCAATTCGGAAAAAGTCATATTTTCCATAATAAGGTGTTCCATATCGATTAACAAAGTCGATACGAATCGTGTAACGCTTTTGGTTCGTGAGGTGGTGAAGTTTGTCATTTCCCAGCCAGAATTCGTGATTAACCGCACCAAATCCCTCTTTGTAACTACTCCAACTTCGATAAAAGTCAACAGTGCCATCTTCACGCCGCTGGAATACCTGCAAGTAGTTCGACTTACATCAATGAGAAAACAATAGTTATATCTGTTGCGTAAACGTACTACGATGAAACGCATTAGCAGCTTTGAGAATGCGTTAGGTCTAAACAATATTTGATTTAAAAAAATCGAGTAGGAGGAGCATTCTTTGCAGGCGAAGTGACACAACAAATGGCTTCAGTTTCAAGTTATCACTTCAGTTGTCTCAGGCAAACTCTTGGCAGTACTAACTAAAATATTTTATCCTGAATTTTCTAGAAATTAGAGAGGAAGAAGAAAAACAGTCAACATTCTTCAAATTCTTTAACATTATTGTTTTCCTAGCCAAAGGTGAATGTTCACCTGAATCTGCTAATTGAAATGTTTAAATGATTTTATGAAGCTATCTAACTTTGATCATAGGACAAACATGGATTAAATAAACTTTTCATGGTGAAGTAAAGTGTGGGTTGTAGGTTTGTTGAGACAATATTGCAATATTTGAGTCGTTTACATTCTTGTAACACGACAGGATGATTTCATACTTATTATTTACCGCTAATCCTGCTTCAGCAGCCATACTACAATAAACCTCCAAAGGTCATCCAGGCCAACTTTCTGGTTTGATGATGTAAAAGCCACCATTTGTGCTAGCAGAATTGCATATCTCAACTGCATATCCAGTGTAGGTGGTAGCCCCATCGCTTCCAACGTCTTCCACGTAGCCCATATAATAGAAAATTACTCACCGTCCAGCCTCCTCCGTCAGTCATGTTGCAATACACTTCAAAAGGTGATCCAGGCCAGCTTGTTGGTTTGATGATATAAACACCGCTATCTGTAATATTAGCGTTGTAGATATCGAAACAATCAGACGGCCTTGTACAGGTTTCACCGTCTCCTAGGTAACCCGAATTACATTAACATTTCCTTACATTGTCTCTTTCTTCACAGACTGCATTAGAACTGCATCTGTAGCTATCATCTAAGCTGAGCTGACCATTGTTACATGTTGCTTTTCTTGTACAATCGGAGTTTGCTCTGGAACCTCCCTCCTGATGAAAGGGTATAAAGCTGTCATTTTTGATCGAAAATGCCTACCACGAACATTGATTCAAAATTACACAGCATTTATGAATATAACCAGCAAATCTTGCAGCATTATTTGTTACACTAGTAATATGCACACTATTGTTCAAACAGTCATCTTACTTATTTTAATCAAATAGTTTTTTTTTGCAAGGGAGATGTGAGCCCTTTGAAGGGTAATAACGCTGTCTGCACATTTTACTCTCCAATTCTAGTGACTTCAAACAAGCCCTTAATTAATTCGTTATGAAAAACGGAGAAAATAGAATAACTGATGCTGAGCTGGCTGTAAGGAAAAATGTTCGGAAGGGTCAACAGGCTAAGCAAAGGGAAAACAACACCTGGTGTTTAGTATACTAAGTAAAAATTGCTATGAATCCCATAGGTGTACGGGACTCTTCCAATTTGGGGTCCAGTGGCGTAGCTAGAGAGGGCAGGGGCGGCCGCCCCCCCCCCCACAAAGCCTCCGAAGGCCTCTGTCGGAAATTTCTAGTCTCTGTCGGAAATTTTTACCACCTTCATTAAAAATTCTTACAACTGAAATTAGGAGATAAAATTATATTCTTAGGGGTTCGATTACAACACTTCTTATTAGTTTAAGCAGAACTACACATCGGAAAGGTTACTGCATGCATACCTGCCGAGTGACCCGCATTTTGCGGGTTTGGCTCGCATTGATCACCCAAACCCGCTGACCCGCCTAACCCTTTAAAACCCTTTGAAAACCCGCATTTCAATACATGATAGAGCCAAAAAACAAAACCCTGCCTCAGGAAGTATCATACCTCCCAACTAAACCAAAATTTAGCAAATTACGGTACCAATCACATCTTTATGCATTCCGCTGCTTGCCTTGCGAAAGCGAAAGGCACTCTTGTTGATAGACTGTAGCAACATAGCTAACCTCCGTAGCAGGTATCGAAAATATTCTAATGGGAGCAATCGAGTCTAATAGCCGCGCGACGCAACTTACAAGCCAAAAACAAATGCCCGTTTCGCTAGTTAGAGGCAGGGCTTGTCTCAGAAATTTCAACCCAACGAACGAACGAACGAAATGTTTTAGCCGACTTTATCATAACCACTCAGTACTATGCAAAATACGTAATTACCTTTGCACATCAGGGCCGCATAAACATTTCATTCAACTTACACTCATCCTGTGGTAATTCCTTTAAGATATGTACATATTTTTGTGAAAGAAACTAATTCAAGAAAAATTCCCATTTTGGAAAGTGTGTGATGCCATTTCGGTGTGAATTTAACACAGCCTGACAGCCGAGCTTCCCTTGGTATATCACTTAACAGCAGCACGGTGTCGTTTACGCCGAACGTGCTACGTGATTCCTGAACTGTGCTGCATCAGAAATTAAGGGTGATAATAAGCAACCAACGATCGCTATCATTTGGAAAGCTTTAAATTTTGCGAGCTTGCGAGTATCAGTGCAGATAGTTTTCGGGGCAAATTAATGAAATTACGTTGACTGATTAGCCAAAAAAGTACTACCATTTTGCGTGTTAGACACCTTTAAAATTCCAAATTTTCCAAAATGGGAGGGGGGCGCACCCTCCCCTTATACCCCTCCCCCAGGCCGGCGGTCCACCAACGGACAGGTCAGAGGTAGACACGCATCTACCTTTTTGGAGCTTGGGAGCTATGTTGCTGACAAGCCTGGAAGTGTCATTTAAGGCAATCTCAGAGATATTGTAATCTAATTTTTTTCCGCGCGCTACACGCCAGATGAAGGTGGCGCTACGTTTAGATAGGACATCATTACTTCAAAATAATAATCTCTCGGAAATTTTTTGCTTTTGCCTTCCTCCCGCCCACAAAAAAAAAATCTAGCTACGCCATTGTAATTGGGGCAGAAAATTTTTTGCCCGAATCTCAAAAAGTTGCCCGAATTTCGTTGCAGTTCAGGTGCATAAAATAGACCACCAAACCACTACATGCGCGCAAAAAGTTTTGCACGTTTTTTGGACATTCGATTAGAAATTCGGGAACCCAGTAGAAAATTTGGGCAATCTTTTCACTTTTACTTCATCTTTGCCGGAATTTAAGCTATTCTGTGCCCGAATGTTGTCATTCCCTGCCCGAATTTTCGTCCTCAGAATTTTTTGGGGGGCAGTCTGTCCCCTCCCCCCCCCTCCGCCTCGCACGCCTATGATGAATCCTCCCATATTTCCAAAATGGCACTCTCTGTGCAATACAAGTTGCATCCTAACAATATCTCGGCATTTTTAATTACCAAAGATTTTAAATATGGATCTGATAAAAAGTTACTTTGAAAATGTTTGGGAAGCAGACAGGTTGCACCTGCTAATTCCATCGGTTTGTACAGCTATGACCCTTAACCCTATAATTTGTGACTGATTATAACAAAACCACCTTACTGGCTGGTCAGAGAGGTAACTTACCGGTAGCAAAGTCTGAAACACGTAACAGTCACACTCTTCTGGCGGTACGCATATACTATCTTTCAGGTAATAATCTTCAAGACAAATACAGGTTTCAAGTTCACTGCAAGTGTTCAGACAGCCATGTGGATCTTCACAGGTTCTCTGACAGGTACAATTACCGTATCCCGTGTTTGTTTGACACCATGTAGTGTACATACCTGTAAGGCATACAATAACCATTAAAAGATAATTATACCTATTTTTTAAAGCCTGATTACGGCAATTGGTTTCGAAAGATCGGAAATTGTAAACAGCGGTCTAAGATATTCTGTGAAGCTAGTTATATTGTAATTAATGAGATCATTGCTATGTGAAATACGTTGTAGATATAGTAGAAAGATATGCCACGTACTAAATGCAAAAATATCTGCTATGTGTTATTTGTTACAAACTAGGGCATTCCAAGCAGTTTGTCTACCGGTTCCTCCATTGCTGTCAAAACATAGTACTAATTTTTCATAAGGAGAAAGTATGATCCACAGTTGTGATTTTGACACTACCCCCGGTATTCTTACCTGCGTTTCCAGAATATTCTCCAAGTGAGGTTAGATTGTAATCGCTGAACTCATCACTTATTCGAAATTTGTTATAATTTACAAAGAAAGACGTGCCACCAGAATTTGTCATCTCAATTTGAAGTTCATACTTCTTCTGGTTTGTCAAATAGGATAGTTTGTGATTGCCAAGCCAAAATTCGTTAGATAGAAACCCAAATCCAAGCTTGTAGTCTGTCCAATTTCGTCCAAAGTAAACGTCTCCATTGTGACGACGGTGGAAGACCTTTGCAAGTTAAACAAAATAAGAAATGACAATGTTTGTTTTTCGTATGGTAAAACCCCCTCCTTCTTGCATGGTCATTTAAATAAACGACTTAATTTAGAAGAATAAATGTGTAGTATATAGAGCGGTAAGGATTTAAGGAAAATTTACCGTTATTATGGTAAACAATGAACCGACTTCTTGACACCGTGGTACGGACTTTTATAGGGCGTCTGCTCCAGTGAGGTGAATGTTACACAATTTCTTGACTATCCAGGCACCTACCATTTCCTTTACACGTAACCAGTTATTATTAAACTCGAGACAATTCATACCAGTAACCTACTGCAATACGATAAGTTCCGTGTTAAGTGTGAACTTACCGTCCAACCTCCTGAATCCTTTCTGTTGTCACAGTAGACCTCAAATGGCTCAGGATAACCATCTGGCTTTATTAGATATACACCACTTGAATTACTAGAAGAACATTGATCTTGGACTTCCTGGCAGTCTCTGGGATACTCAGGATGTTGGTAAAAGAAATACGTAGAACCTACAAGGAAAATGTATGTGAAAGTGAAAGATACGGTGACGCTAGCTAAAAAAATAACATCAATGTATTACACGTATTGTCGAACCAAGGTTTTTTTGAACCCATCCAGTACCACTATGTATGAAACCCAGAATTTCAGGCCATTCTTGTTCAAAACGGTTTAAGCTCAATTATAGACAATAAACATACCTACAGTATTGTGAACGCTCCCCACTTGCTGGTGATCCTGAAATAAATTGAATAATCGATTGCTATTGTCGAAGGAAATTGACGTAGTGACTCTCATTAAATGAGTAACAAATGAATTACGAAATATTAATCATATTGCTAATGTGATCGGTAGGCCTACATTTTAAACCTTCACAAATCATAAGACAGGTGTCTTGTTGTTAGCAGATCCCTTTTTAAACAGTAGTGTTGTTACAAAATAAAAAATCCAAATGAAGGCAATCTTTACAGTTTATTAAAAGAGTATACGAATTCACTTGTTCAAGGTGTTTCAAAATCAATTTGACTTAGTGAAATAATTTTGCTGATTTTACGAAAAAATTTCTAGACGTGCAACTAGGTTTAATTTTTTAAGAAGGTCTTGAGGTGTAATAAATTCTGAATATCTGAATGAACCATTCAAGCTTATTTTAAAACCAGCTACTTCATTTGTACTTTAAGGTTGTTAGTATTTTCTTGTTCAATCTTAACTGAAAGCATAACAGGATGCCAGATTATTCAATTATTGTCACTTAACAATGCCTGCGGATTGATACATGTTCCTTATATACTGCAAGACGTTTTAATAATTGAAATGATGCCCAAATCTCTCACAAGTGGTGCCATTTTAGGGTAAATATCAAGCATTTTACATCACTTTCAACACTACGCAGCCAGAAAGTACCTAGCCAGTTCAGTTGTAAGTGTATAGGGTTGTGGGTAAGGTTGATATTTTAAGTGGGCCGGTCTTGGAGTCTTCAATTTTCCCAACGTGCAGAGTTCTGTCGGACAACAAATTCACGAAGTAATATTTTCTTTTCTGACCTTCGTCGTGCCTAAAGGGAACGGAATTGATAGTATTCCTGCCCTTGGTATTTTTGAAAGTGACACTTTTTTGTTCATAAATAAGTAACATTATTTTACGAAAGAATTGTTTTTACATCTTCCGACAAAAGTATTGAAATTCTATCAGATTAGTAAAATCCTTTTTGAGGAAGCAATATCGACAAAATTGGATCCCAATTCTGAAATAAATTGTGTCCTTCATCATAAAACAGACTTTGTACACTACTATAAGACTTACTTGAGGAGTAAGTTTTTTCAAACGGCTTTATTAGATTTATCTTCAAAATGCTTGATAGTATAGTTTTGTAAAAATGCAACGGATCATCTTTAAGTCAGTAATAGCAACTCGAGGTAAAAATACTAGGCCATCAACCTCCCCCTTCAAATTGCAATAACATTTTGCCGTCCATCCCTTCTAAAAGTACAAGTCAGGCTGGGATAATGGGTTTCAAAAATTTTTTTTTTTCTGAAAGGGAAGCTTGAACATCCCAGCACCGAAAACCTCGAGACCAGTTGTGTAGCATAGATCCTCCTCCAGGAAAATCTTGATATTAAACACTAAGATGTGATTAGCTAGCACTTGGCAATTAAGATAAGGATACGTAAAGGATAATACTTAATAACTTGTATAAAAAGCAGTGTGATTGACCACTCTGAAAATTTGGAGTTGGCTGGTCAGTAATGATCATGTGTTCTTCGAAAAGACCTAGACAGAGAAGGCTGAGACCTTACGAAGGACAATTTTGACTTTTCTGGTACCTGCAAATCAAGTTAGGTACATACAGAAACGTTGTTACTGAATTGTGTAGTTTTGTTCAGTTATAAGCTTTCTTCTCTTGTAGTCAAACGCTCAGACAGGACGGGAAGTCAAGATCCTTTATCAGCTTTTTGATCAAACAAATTGTTTTTTTTTTTAATCTTGCATTCTTATGTAGTGTGATCACTTTGCAGTTTTGGAATAGGCCAAGCAGTAATTATGGACAGTTAACCATCGAACTGACCAAGAGCAGAGCAAAAATACCCATTTTCAATAAAATTATGAAAAGGTAACTGGAATAGTAATCACTGCGTGCCTCTACAGTGATTCTGCAACCAGTGCACTTAGGAAAATTTGAAGCACACCGCCTTTAGCAAGTTTCTTGCATTTGGCTATGAATACATGTTTTCGTCAAAATCTCCAGTTATAGGAGGAAAACCTGTGCTAGCGTTCATTGTGTTAAATTGAACGTTCTAAGTCTAAGAGAATGACAATGATTATGCTCCCTTAATTGTACACAATTTGGGCTCACCTTTATTTGATTTAAACTTCTGCGTTGCTTGTGTTCTCTTAAAAACTTCTTCATTCGAGCAAGCCAAATAAACAAGTTCTATTTTCAAATAGAATTTTGCAAAAATTCATGCAAAACCTTTCACAAAATTATAACCAAAATTAAAATACGACATTCTCATGTGCTTATTCCATAGGAAACGGAGAGACTCCTTGTCGCACGTGCAACAAGTAGTCGGAGATTTTGTTAAAAAAGACATTCTCTCGGACATTCTTGGCTTCTATTCCAAAGGAAACAGACATATTTCAAGAAAATGATGAAAACACATGGAATTTAGAGATCCATTTTGAAACTAGAACTTGTTGATGGATGTTTTTTGAATTAGTAATTCGTAATTTGTGCTATCGTGTTATTCCATAAAGCAAGTAATTGATTTCACGCGGCAGACAAGAAATGCACCAACTGTTGGACAGCGATACTCAAAATATGCGGCTGGCGTCATTACTTTTCATGTAGTGTTTATGCTAACAGATTGAAGTTTGCTCTTAATGAAACATTTGTAACCACAGTCTATTAACTCTCTTTAATGTGCTCAATGTTTGTTCGAAAAACTGCGAGTATTACATTAGATCTTTAAGTTATGCACGGATATAAGTTTTAATGTTGTACATTCATATTTTGATATGATATTTAGTATATGAAGGATTGTTACTTGTGTTGTGAAGATTCCTCCAAGCCTCCAAGGCTGCAGCAAATCATTACGTATTTTGAAAAAAGCATGACTTGTTTGAATTAGTTCAGTTACCGATTATGAAAAGAGTTGGCTAATTCACAAAATTGACTGTACAAATGTAAAACCCAAAACCAAATGCAGACTTGTATTCAAGTCGCGACTCGAGTCAAATCCCGCCAACACTACCTGACTTGAAAAATTCTGGGCAATTTTCCCCTATTGAAATAACACGGAGACTGGAGTCAATGACTTGACTCGAGACCCTAAAATAGCTCCAGTTGACTTAACTTGCTGAGAAAACAGTGACTTGGGTACATTTCTGCCAAAATGGAGAGAGAACACACAATAGCAAAGGCAATTGTCTGAAGTTATAGTAAACCAATTGTATAGTAAACGATCAGCAAGGGCGCGCGCGCAAAAAAAAAAAAAAATTAAAACTGAGACACAAGCACCGTGTCACACAAAACATACTGTAATTGATTTGGATTTAAGAAAGTTGAACAAATCAACTTTCGCAACCGTTTTCAAGAACGCAAGCGACCAAACAGATTCTAATTGTGTCTACAGTTTGTTGTCCTGAATGACGAAAATTTTTTGTCTCGGCTAACTTCACGCGGCAACGGCTGATTCTACAAACAAGCTCAGAGTAGTTTATCTTACGATCTGGTCTTTCAAGGCAAAAAAGGGAAACGACTCACCATTTGCTGAGCTAACAGCTCATTTGCAGTCCAAAAGAAAACGACAAATGCAGCAAAACGTTGTAATTGATGAGAATCCATAATTATAGAACGAACTACTTGTTTCAGCTCTGACGATCCTCACACTGTCAAGGCTGAAAGAATATTGAACAAGTGTGAACTTCCAAGGCGCTTGTCTCACATTCTTTGGCCAGACAACGGTGATATGAGCAGGGAGATACGGATGTATGGTAAAAGAAAAATACGCAAAGTTAAGTAAACCACTCACATGTTATACACAGCATCGACCATCGTATGTCAGTATTCCAAGTTGCGATTCTGTAAGTTGTATGTCACGTGACATGCTCGTCTCGTGCAGGTATCCATAACACGGATGTGTTTATTCCGTTCTACTTCATAAAGAAGTTCGCTCAGGACAGAAACCACCCAGAAGTATTTTGCTTGTCACAAAGGAAACTTTATAATACACGGGAAGTATCATAGAAGTCGTTCATGATGGCAAATGCAAATTCGTTGTCCATCTACATGCAAAAAACTGTAATGCAATACACTTTGCTATATTGCCTTTAGGTTAAAAATCTAAAACGACTGAGGATGTGGGCAAACAACGTTGGTATTGAAATTGTTAAAACTTTTATGGGAAATGCAAGAACACTATTTAACAAGATTTCTTATTAAACACCCGTAACCTATCGTATGTTTGCTGTTTTTACTCAAAGGAGGGCATATTCTTCAATAGGTACGACAGAATTATTAGCGCACTTTGCGCTCTGTAAATTTTTGTTTTATCTCTTTCTTAATAAGTTTTTTTCATGCAGCTGAATAAAACAAGTCCCTTCCCCCTCACCAAGTAACTTATAGTCTGTTGGTGGAGTACACAGTTTTTGTGAAGGTCGGGAATTTTATTTATCATTGCATATAGTTCTCTTGTATATATTGGGGGATTCGGGAAGCGAAATGCAGTTGAAGGTTCGACAACTTCAACAGGCAACTCGGATTAGTACGATTCAGTGCATGCCATCCCTGATAGGGGTCAACCCTTCCTCCGGTTGAGTTTTTTTTTTTCATTTTAGTCAACTAGCAGGTACGCCAAAAATATGAAGTGCTAAAATTTGGAAAATACGTCGAGTACCTTTCATATGTGTGTAAGAGTGTGAAAAACTCGTTTCAAAAAGGTTCCTTGCATGCCGCCATCTTAGATTTCTAGTGGCCACTATTCAATTATGTTAAAAATCTGACTTAGGTTTATAAAGATATAGACTGAGGATATAAATTATTACAAACAAAGATGGAAACGTTTTGAACAGTATTATTGTAAATCTGAATCATCGCAAATGGAGACCATAATGGGTTTCAAAATGACGGCACAAAGAGGCTCTCTTTTTGAGGTATAGAGGGATTTCAGTCACGTGACTTTAACCAACTAGACGCAATTTTGAAGGGCAAGATCGCGCGTCTCTTTGGTTTTGGCGGGCACGCGTCCATTGTGTCACAGTAGTATCTATGGGTATGCCATGCGCGTGAGTTGTAAATTCGCTTACTGCGTGTGTGTTTTGCCCTTCAGTGCCTGGGAATCCATTGCGCGTGACGTCACATGAAATCCCTCTATTTATGGTCAGGGATGGATGGTAACAGCGTGAGTACCATTAAAACCATATTTATGAATACGAGAAAAGGCTAAAATATTTAGGAAGAGTGAAAATGCAAAATATGGGTCATACTAAATGTCAGCCAGTTTGATTTTTAATATGGCGGACATAAAGTAGCAGTCTATAAAGATATTTGGGCTCAGGGGGCAAATGAAAACAGGGGCTATGAGTAAAGTCGTGTTTCTGTATGCAAAATGGGCTGAAATGAAGGTCGGTCAACAATATCACTGCTGTTCGGGTAACTTAGGAGTGTGGAGGACAACAGAATCACTTCATTATCCACCTTATCCCACTGAAGTAATAGCACGTCTACTGCCAGGCCTGAGGACGGAAGCACTTGATGTAGAAGGGTTGAAGCTTCGTATGTTCTTCCGTCGCAAACAGGTGCAAAGTGGGTCGGCCAAGATTGCTAAATGCGCCTACCTGGACTCTGATTCCCACTTACCTTCATTGCTTGTTTGCATTAACGCGAACATCTGTACTATACATGCTACATGGTTACATTCACATTTCATAGAATGTTTGAACTGCAAACCGCTTGTCGATATAAGTACTGGGAAGCTGAAGAGGATGTAATGGCTGGAATGATAGCCTTTAATACAGTGATAATCACCATTTTTATCAAAGGTACAGATTGTTGTTGTACAAATTGAGATTCAGACTCCATTAAAATATCTCGAGGCTTGGAAAAACGATGCTAAGGTATATATAGCAGGGTATAGGCTTAGCCTACATACTAACATTAGTATGAGTACTAAAACACTGCTAGCAGTACTTGAGTAGCATCAAGTTATAGGCCTTGGCCTAAGTCAGTGTTCCTTTTGGTCATGGATGTCCTGAGTTTTGACTACACTCATGGAAATGAGCACTTTCAAAGGTTTTCATAAATTTAGCTGCCAACACTTTTTATGTAAAAAGCTAGTCAGGATAAGCAATGGTCGCTGACCTAGACTCAATATTAATAAAAATGAAAATGTAAAAACTATGGACAAAATTGCAAATAGACCTATTTGCATATCCCATTCTCCCAAAGAATTTTCTAGAATGAAACCTTTCTACAACAGGAAAACATACACTTATTAAAGAACAACTCATTTTCTCAAACTTTTATGCTAACCACTTGTCAGGAAAAGACACGTCATATGCTGAATCTTCATTTTTTCAAACCAGGGACACATTCATAATTTTGTTTGCCAACTAATTGAGCACCAGTATGGACAACACTAACATAAATAGTTTTGTGCCGTTAAATGTTGGAGTTAGGAGTCCATCTCCCTGAAGGGAGGGGTGCCATGAATCCTAAACGTTGGCCATTTTTACCATTTTTACCATGTTTACCACCCACATATCAGGAGAAGATGTCGGTAATCTCCCCTGACCGTGGGACCATTGTAAGGAGGCTACCCGAAGGGATATGAAGAGGAAACTGTGAGCATATGGTCTTCCTGCAGCAAGGCGTTTCTCTTCATCAGCTCGTCGACGCTGGAGACCCTCGTGCTCCCAAATGCTTGCCCAGACTAGACACCTTACCAATTCTAGTTCCTGTGATGTGAATCTTTGTTGGGTGGTGTCATGGGTTTGGGCATTCTGGAAGTCGATCCCCGCTGAAAGCAGAAAGGTCGATGAATTGGTACCATTCGTGCCGGTGGTTTGAAGGAGGCAGAGCCCGTCAGACTCTTGACCTCATTTACCAGATTCTTGAGGAAACTTTCGTGATTAAGGTCTGGGTTCATGACTGCATGGAAGCTGCTCCAGGCTTGCCTCTTTGGATAGCCAGGACGGTTGGCATTGAGCATTTTGCTTTGCACTATCTGGATAGCCTTTAGGTAGAAACTCACTTAAGCCTCAACAGCGTTCTCTACTTAAATTACTGATACTCAGGCGCGACGCCATGGGGGGGGGGCAGGGCAGGCATTTGCCCCCTATGGTGTTTCAACCCCCAAAATAAAATCGTCTAAAAATTGTCTTAAGACACATAATTTTGTTGGGGGTGGGGTGGGGTGTTACAGTATGTCACCCATCTATCACAATATTAGTTAAATTGTTCGTTACAAAATACCTGAAACTTGCAATCCCCGCACGGATAACGTTTTCTGTTTTCTCCATTGTTTACGTGAATGCAGGTTAAGTATTACATAAACACCAAGGCCATTATACATAACGCGCAAACAAAAAGAGCATAGGAACCGAGAGTAAAACTAAAACAATGGAGTAGTATACCCTAACGCCAAGTTATTGTGAGACCTTACACATATGGTGTCACAGAGCAAAAAGTTCTCCCTCTCTTGGAGAAAAGGTGCGTATCATTGCAAGTTACACCAAAAAATACAGACAGCTAATTTGTGCATCAGGGGATACGCCTGATCCATGAATCTCTGTCTAACCAAAACCCCAACCCTACCCGGAACTCGGAATATATTTTCGTCAGGGGGAATCTTCGGTCTTTAGTGAACCTTCGACCAAGTGAACCTTTCGTCTATGGGTAGTCCCCCCTGTCCGGATTATGTAATGTTTCTGCAATCTCAAACATTTACTGTCGCCCCATTCCCAGCATGTGACCATTTAAAGTTTAGGACGTGAACATATATATTGGGGGTATCATGAGTCAATCACTTAACGAACATTTTGACAATAAAAATATAAAAAACATTTAATAAAATGAATTAAACTTTGAAGTAATATTATATGTCTCCCTTATTTCATAAGCGTAGGAAGCGGGAAGCTTTGGGCTAAAGCCCCCTGTCAAAATCTGGGGGCTGAGGTATGCTTCTGCCCCCAATATCCAAGGCCAAAACTCCTTATTTGTCTCTTCATTAAAATATGTAAAAAATTTGCAGTAATTTCCCTTAAAATTTGCCCAAAATGTTGCACCAAATTGCATCTGAGGACCCTCAAATACCCAAAAGTTTTCCAAAGGAGGAGGGGACACCCCTCCCTTTAGACCCCTCCCCAGGACAGCGATCCGGAACAAGGTTCAGCCCCCCGTCTCGAAAAGCTACCTACGTCGAAAAGCTACCTACGCCTATGCCTTATTGTGCTTTATTTTGGTATTGTCTCGTCTGAGTAATCCATAGAAAACGAATTTTAAATAGTAGGTGCATTGCCGTACACAACACAATCTTTACTGTATAGAGAAATCTTGAGTCAATCAGAAAAAGAGCAAACAAATACAGGGTGATGCCACATGGGGAGGGGGCAACTGCCTCGTATCGTTTACAAGGACAGGAAAAAGTGAGAAGGAAAAGAACAGGAAAAAAGAAAAGGAGAAAACGAAAGAGAAGAAGGGGAAGCGAAGGAGAAAGAAGAAAGGAGGAGGGTGGGGTAGGCATATATTGGATCCATATAATTAGTCCAGAGCTTCCAGGAGGCCCTATTCCGGTGTCTGCCAGCCTTTAGATACCTTGTATAATGCATATATGAAGCAACGAAAATATTCGTAATAGTTCGTGTTTCTGTCGACTCAACGCACGTATTTTTGAGTGAAACCATGCCCATACATATAAGGGGGTGGCTTCAGGAGGTTTGTTGAATACATACCCTTCTCTTAGACAACAAAGGCTACTGTCCTCTTTCACTAAACCAAAACTTAAATTCAATAAATTATTAAAACTTTTCAGCCATATATGATCAGCTCAAAAAAAAAAAAAAAAAAAAAAGACATCACCATTTTGCATCTAAGCAATCTTAAATTGACAAAAAATTCTCAAAGGGGAGGGAACACCCCTCCCCTTAGACCCCTCCCCAGAAAAGCATCTTTCCCCCAAGCAAAAATTAAAATTCAATAAATTATGAACACTTTCTTCCATATATGATCAGTTCAAAAAATATACCAAAGATATCACCATTTTCCAACTAAGCAATCTTAAATTAATAAAAAATTTCTCAAAGGGGAGGGGACACCCCTCCCCAGAAAAGCATCTTTCCCAAAACAAAAATTAAAATTACTAAATTATAAACTTTCCAGCCATATATGAAGTGAGTTCAGAATGTGTACCAAAGACATCATCATTTTGCATCTAAACAACCTTAAATGAACAAAAAATTTCCCAATGGGGAGGGGGACACCCCTCCCCTTAGGCCCTCCCCCAGGACGGCGATCACTCATCTCACGCTTTGCCCCCCCCTCCATCGAAATACCCTGGCGCCGCCCCTGCTGATACTTATATATTTTGACTCAGTTTAAGCTCACTGAAATAAAAATGACCCCAAATTTGCCAAACTACTGTACCTTGTGAGTGAACATATTCACCATATGTTTGCATTCTGGAGGCCATTTTGACAAAGTGTCCCCACTCGTTCGTCCACCACCTTTAACTAGTTAGACCATGACATTAAACATCTCTTCGGTAAAGATTTAATATAGAAATAGTTGTGCCTCAGGTGTGTAGCTTACATATATTCCCAAGTGACAAAGAATGGACAAATGAAAGCCTCGCAAGGGTTTGTCTTAAACCTCGGTTTACATAATATTACCAAAGTGTGTTGACCAATGTATTATGTTTCATGAAGTATTTGTAAAAGATTGATGCATTGCATGTTTTCATAACCATTGTTAATATTTACTTTGCATTGGTAAGAAATAATACACTTAACTCTTTCTTATAATTATTGTGATAAATGTACATTCCAAACTTCCAAACGGGAAATGGAAACAAGGAAGGAGGGGTTGTGTGTACGAATGGAAGGGTGAGGGGACTCTTGTAGTGTTTGTTATTTATACTATGCCTAATCGTGAAGCTAGCATGGTGTTATATGTATTGAGCATTAATTGTTAGTAAAATTCATTTAAGAAAATGCATGACCAGTTTCTTCCACTATTTTTTGATTATATTTCGTCTTAGGTTTTGTACAAAAAACGCCTGTTTACGCCAATTATAACATGACGACCTTCTTGAAATACACGACGGCAAAGACTTTTTTGTGGTGAACAACCTTCTCCACCCTTAAAGGGCTCTGACCTTTAATTTCATCCAATTATTCTTTACGCAGTGGGATAGTACATAATGTATATTTGGGGCGGCCACTTTGAATTCAAGATGGAAGCCAGTCAAAGTGTTTTTGTGGAAACTGGTATATTCTCACTCCAATGCTTCTGTAGAATATTTGAAGACCTGTTTCCAAATTTTACTCAAAAATGCTTTGCTGTAATAGCACTTTTTTAGACCTGCTACCTGAATAGTTTAGTTTTTGCTCCCTATACCCTCAGGTCATTCTCTATGTTAATCATGTGTTACCTAAAAGTTTTGGAAAGCTTCGTGCCTTATGCAATTCCTCAATTCAGACTTTCAGGAAAGAAATAAAATCTAGTAAATAGTATACTACCCAAAATATGCCCTTTGATGAAATGGTCTTGTTTCAAAGTTTTCCTCCGATACCCCTAGCATCCCCCCACCATGAATGATCTTCCAAGTCCACTTTTTCGAAACCTGGATCCTCCTCTATTATCTAAATAATCCTGGTGAACTAAAATTACACACATTTTACTCTGTTTATTCAAATATAACAGCATGGAGGATGGAGGAAAGCAGATTTCAAGATGGTGTTTTCAATTTCAAAGCAAAAAATATTGGCAAACGGAAAAGGTAAGGATACTTATTACAGGCTTAATTGCCAGTGCCACTTCGAAAGCACTATTCTCGGTGGTATTGAGAGTGGTGCCTGAAATTGCATCCTAATGCAGTGTATGTGGACAAATTTTCCTTGCCCTGGCTAACACTCAACAAATCCTGGTGATTGTACTACCAGGGGCGTCACTAAGGGGGAGGGTGCTACACTCACAGAAATTTTCATTGTGTCATCTGCCCGGAAAATGTGTGGTCCATCGGGGAAAAATCGCCACTTTCTGTTGGAATTTATTTACTTTGTCAGAAAAAACTTTCATTTAGGGCTACAAAAATGTAGGGAAATTTTATGATCCACAACGTTTTATTTAAGTGAATTAAGGCCGGTTCATACTTTAGTATAGCGCTGTAAAGCCATGATAGTTGAACACTGTTCAACTGTTAGCATTGTCCGTGATTTGCCTGGAAGAGCACTCGATGGCCATATGTGGTCCTCATAGCTTTATAGCGCGTGAAAATTTGGAAGTTAAAACCGGTCTGTAGTGTTGGATGAACATACATATATATATATATATATATATATATATATATATATATATATATATATATATATATATATATATATATATATATATATATATATATATATATATATATATATATATATATAAATAACTCAATCTGCAGACAGAACTGTTTCGATCTTGTTAGATCTCATCAGTGCAGCTCAGAGTAGGTTTCAAGACTGAATGGCAAGGCTGACACAAGCATAGCTTGCGTCAGTCCGGCCTTTCACGGTACACTGCCTATGAATACCAAAGTGCACAAGCTCTAAGGAGCGTGCTAGCATAAAGCAACAGTATTACGTCTTGACGAAAATGCCAAGACTACACAAGCAGTGTGCCATCTTGAAACTAGAAAGTGCTCAACAAAACAAGGTCTTATATATATATATATATATATATATATATATATATATATATATATATATATATATATATATATATATATAGGTAAAATGAAGTAGTAAATAGTGCTAAAAGTTTGTGAAAAATTCCACGACGTTTCGGGTTTAAACCCTTCATCAGGTGGCAAAAATGCAACTGATCGTTGACACGGCCAAACGTACAATTTAAAAAATACACAATAAAATTGGGCACGGTAAACCTCGGCTAGGAAAACAGACAGTGTTAAGTGGTTACCACAAGTCAAAAAAATGCAGGAATTGCTGCGTTATAACAGTTCAAGTCTAACGTTCAGACCATGTGGGGACAGGGTTCCAAGTTTCATGATTAGGCGGTTTTCGGCAGCTAGGCGGTCATGATCGGAACCTCGACACGAGATGGCCGCCGAAACCATCAAGTCACGGATCGAGCATGTTGACGGGGGATTGAAGTGGGTGGCTACCGGGAACCCTGGGAGGTTCTGTTTGATTGATCTCAGGTGCTCGGTGACTCGGTCAGCAAGACGACGTTTTGTTTCTCCCACGTACAGTATATTACAGCGTTTACATACGAGAACGTAAACAACATTGGCTGAAGTACAGGTAAAATGCTGATGAACGTTAAACCGGTTGTTGTTGGGACCTACAATGGGAAGGTTTTTGTCATAACTGACCACCGGGCAAGTATTGCATCTCCCACGGTTGCAAGGAAAAGTTCCTTGGGTTTCAGGCACTACTGCTTGAGGTTGAGAGGCACGGACCAAGTGCTTAGATATGTTCTTTTCAATTCTGAATGCCGTGATGGGGGGATCAGGGAAATGGTCACGGGTAAATGGGTCATGACGGAGGGTCTCTACATTCCTGTAAATGGCACGTACAATGGGGGTTACAGATGGGTGAAAGGATAGGACCAACGGGATACGTCTGGTGGGTGTATGGTCAGTTTTGGGGGCAAGGGCAGAGGCTCTATCAATTCCTTGTATGCGTTTCAGGGCATTAGAGAGCACTCTTTGTGGATACTGGCGTTGTTCAAAGAAAGAAATAATCTGCTTGGAAACTTTAGCGTTTACCGTGCCCAATTTTATTGTGTATTTTTTAAATTGTACGTTTGGCCGTGTCAACGATCAGTTGCATTTTTGCCACCTGATGAAGGGTTTAAACCCGAAACGTAGTAAAATTTTTCACAAACTTTTAGCACTATTTACTACTTCATTTTTACCTACCTACTTCATAAGTGCTACGCAGTACTTTGACCTTATATATATATATATATATATATATATATATATATATATATATATATATATATATACATATATATAACCAGATATCAAAACTTTCCCAAACTTAACCGTGTGTAGAAACTATTCTTTTGCCGGGAAATTATAAATTGTTGGGAAAGTAATCACAAATTAAGGGTTCAGTGTCCGGAAGTGATCCACTTTACCACAGCATTCGGAAGCTACTCTCTTTGGAAGAAATCTAGGCTGTCTGGAAAACAGAAGTACCGAATTGCATATCTGTCTACTATGAAATAGAGACCACTGTCCGTCACTGTGAAGTAAAAGCTTCTTGGAATGCGATGCAAACCAACCAACCTGACTGCTAGTCGGGGAAGCTTTGTAGGTATTCCTGGTCAGTTACGTTGGTTGGCAGTCAGATTTTAGGTTAACCACGCAGCACATTGCCAAGGTGGATCTAAGTCTATCTACTGCTCATCAATCACGCATGGGGAGGGGGGAGCACAGGTAGGCAGGGAGGGAGTAGTCCCTAACCACCGGGAATACAAACTCAAGCTATATAAGATGAAGATGTGTGCCCTGTCACCAACACATGTAATAGGGCACCTGTCCTTAAAAAATTGAAAACTTCAGTTTCAGTCTATTCTCTTCCTTCTCATTACAAACTATACACAGATCGATCAACATTTTTTCAACAGAGTATTTACAATAAACCTAAAACACAAGTCTATCAGATATTGCAAACATAGTTATCCAACAACAGACTTCAGTTGTTTTTTAAGGTACTTGAACTGGCAGCATTTCTGATGTTATTGCTTAAAGAAATTCATAGGGGAACACCACAGCTTCTAACTTGTGAATGGGCAAACCGAATTCTGGTAAAGGGTTGAGATAACTTGTGTTTACTCCTAGTTGAAAGAAGTGACAGTGGCTATTTGTTTGAAAGAAATGTTTGAGGTCAATAAGTAGGGACTTTTGGAAATGTTTGTACAGAAAAAGATCAAGATGATAGTTCTAAAGGTCCTTCAGGCTTAACAACTTAAAACAATGAAAAAATGACTTTGTGTGGTCGTAGAATGCACCATTCCAAATAAGACAAATGGCACGTTTCTGAAGTACAAATAAATACCCGAGATAGGAACTTGCTGAAAATTCCCATAAAAGTAAACTATAACTGATGCGTGGGAGCATTAAAGCATTATAAAGAATCTTTAATGTCTTGCTGGGTACATAGTGTCTTACTTACTGATTGGCTTACGCTGATTTACTTAGATACCTTTTTGCTAACTTTCCGTATATGATCTGGCCAAGTTATAATGGTCAGACTGTTTCAATAGCTGAAATCCGAGAGATTTCATGTTCAATTGGCATCAAAGATATCGTAAAATTGTTTCCTTTTGCATCCCAGACATAACGAAAGCTACTTGTCTTCACACTGGGAGACTTAGTAGAAATGAATGGAGTGCTTTCCAATAGGACAACTAATGATCTATTTGTAAAAGAAAATAAATGAAACAAGAACCGAGTAATGAGAAAATAAACTCAACATGAATACAAATATGCTGCAATTTATCTGATTGTACAAAAGTTTATATATTTTTATACTTTTAAGAGGAAATGTATGGGGTGATATCAATTACCATTTTCGTTAATGTTAGGTCAATTTTATCAGCTTCGAAACTAATTATGTTTAAATTAGAAGTATAAAAGAATTAGTAGCAAACTGATAGTAGTTTCTTATCTCTGCTGATTTTATTGCATTTTGACATTATCATACATTTCGATTTTTTATAGCAATGATTACACGAACATGAGTTGTTATGTACATAGGCATTGTAGTACCCTTTCAGGTTGCGGCAATGACACAATGAGAGATACATTAGTATCCGTAGCACCGTATCCTTGTATACTAGATCGAATTTCCATGTGAAGTCTTCAATCTTCAATATTATGACAAATTATTTGCTCGAATAAACGGGTGATTGAAAACCGAAATAAATGGTGAATAGTATCAATTTAAAAGAAAAATAGTTTTTAGGAGAACGGACACAAACGTAAACTCATCATTGTTTTTTGGCACCCAGACTTCTAATCTTATTCGTTTAATCGGAACTAACAAAATGGATTTCCTGAGTAGTTGCTTACAGATTAGAAATCTACATAAGCTATATTTTACGAGTTTTACCATAGCTTTAGGTGATCGTATAATCACTTTTATAATTATATACAAAAAGAGCGCTGTAAAGTCATTACATGTAAGAGACAGGGATAGTTTTTCAGTACTTGAGAAATGCATGGTTTTTGTAACATTTAAGTTTGACGTAGGCGTCTTTCTTCTTGAATGGCTCGATCACTTATGATACTTAACAAAGGGTAGTTATTCATGACCAATATTTCTTATTTTGTTTTACAAACTGAATGTGTGATGGATAACAAATCACTTACCTACGTTCTAACTACTTGGTATAAATAAAAAGTCAGGCAAGTCGCAGGCACCTAGCCAGAAATATGCCCGGGGGTGGGGGACTATAGGCTATCTGAGCGTAGCGCCACCATAGGTTGGCGCGAAGCGTGCAAAAAATTTGGCCGAAGATACCTCCCAGATCGCTGGAAATGGCACTCCCCAGACCTTGTAAGTAATTGTATCTTAACATTTTTTATTTGAGTTACTATCAATATCATAAAAACTCATTGAAAAATACCAAAAATATGTTCAAGGGGGGCTGCCTTCTTCGCCCCCCCCCCTTGTCTACGATCCTGGCGAGCCGTGAGAAAAGTCAATTTGGTATAGACCGTGGGCCGAAGTCCCAAATTCGCTTGTTTCGTGATCACTCTCAGGGAAGTACTTGGAAAATAGCTCAAAAATCGTAAAAATATATAACTAAGATGAAATTACATGTTTCCACGCGCAAAAGTTGCACATTTTGTAGATATTAAATGAAATATGAACAAAAATTTTTAAACATAGCTGTTCACGAACGTGCCGTAAGATTGCGCAACCAATAGCATATCAATTAGAGTACCACATGGGAGGAGGGCACAGTTTCTTTTGCCCCAAATCTCTGCATTTTGGGAGTTTTGAAAACTTTCAGTGCACAGTGCCCCTCTCCTTCCCTCTCATTTGTCATATCCATATGTTTGTAACAATGCTCTGCATATTTTTTTTTTTGATGTTGATATTCAGAACCAGTGTTCATAAAATGTCAAAAACAAGTCTTGACTGCAAGTAACTGTAGTTCGGAGATTGACCTTTGACAATTTTTGTTAATTGCAGCTTCAGAAGCCAAAACACCTGCTGGGAGTGAAATGCCTAGTGTAGCAAGTGAGCAACTACTTGAGTATGTAAGAAGGAGGGCTCGGTCATGATCTATTTATATTTCGTCCAATTGGTGAAATATGAAACAGTGAAAAACAATGAAAACCCTCTCAAGGCTGGTACTGTAGTATGTTTCGATGGTCATGGTGTACTCCTAGAATCCACCAACTACTGTGTAGAAATGGCACTCACAGGTACTCATATACTGTATCAATGAAAAAACCTGCAGTTTGTACAGTATAGGAGAGTATCTTTCAGGAAAACTTGCTGGGCTGGAAAATATGAGGCAACAGTCAACAAGTGATTGTTATATAATCCTTTTTTAAAATACACATGGTCATGGACATTACAGTTTGTTATGTTTGTAAGTTATTAATTGTATGGGCAGTTCATTTATGAGTAAAGGGTAGGCGGAGTTGAGGCTGGATATCTGTAGGAATACTGAATAAATCCAGACACTACTTAACCAATTTTATAGGCATGGTGATGGTGAAACGTAATAATCCTTGGTGACCTATCAATTCAGCTTGAAGCTCTGCTTGTTAAGGTTTATGTTTTAGGTAGGGTCAGCATGAGGATGGAACTAGGCAGCCTCTGAAGAAAGTAGAGTAGAATAAGACAGTTACTGATTGAGAGAATGTGTTTGGGAGGGAGGGGGGGGGGGGGGAGAAGTAGCATATTCGGGTCATTCTGGTATTGGACCCTCTACACTTAATGTACATATGGAAATGGAAGGTTACAACCAAGGTTCAATGGGATTGTCCGAAGGTTTTTAAAGCTTCATCATTTACTTTAAGAAGTATATAAAAGGGGCTGCTGAAAGGCTGGTAGATAAATGAGGATAAATGATGTAGAACAATGTTGTTAAGGGATTATTGGTTAAATTTGCATGTTCTTACCATCATTTGTGAAGTGCATCTCATATTCAACCTGATTATAAGAGATGTTGATATTTTCAAATTTCAGTGAACTAAAATTATTTGTTAACATCAGTTACAATTTGTTTTTATCCTGTTAGTATTGTAACTTCAGTTGCTATGGAAAATTATGCCAACCAACCATTCTCTGAATCCTCACCATTTTGGCAGATTTCTCCAAAAAGTCACAAAAATTGTTTTCTTTATTCCCTGAAATACCTATTCGCATAACTTGAAGCTTTCACTTTGTCTTTATTCTGTGCTTACACTTTCTTTGCTAGGTAAAGTTATCCTTAGCAACCAAACAGTGTAATATCATTGAGACATTGTCATTTGAGGTGTTTTCTCTTGATTTCTCTGGAAACTTGAAGGTGGCGAAATTTATCGTTCACGCCTAGAATTGGGATTTTGCATCTTGTGTTCATTTCCCAGGGCTTAGGCTGCCATTGCTAGGGAAATTTTCCAAGGTTTCCAACCAAGGTGTATTTTTCATGATTATTTCAAAAAGTGTGGATAAATTGTTTTTATTTTAAAGGTGAATGATATTTCTTCACATTTTCATAATTGGAAGTTTAGATTTTGTATTCATTCTACTTTTTGACTTCTGTTGGTAGGGAAAATTTTCCCTAACAACCAAAATAGTGAATTTTCATGATAATTTAAAATATTGTGCATAAATTGTTTTCATGGTGTGAGGGAAATGACATTTCTTTTGTATTTTCATAATTGGAATTTTAGATTTTGTGTTTATTCTGCTTTTTGACTACTGTTGCTAGGGAAAATGTTCCTTAGCAACCAAAAAAGTCTATTTTTCATGCTAATTTTAGACATGTGAATGAATTGTTTTAGTTTTTGGAAGGGAAATGACATTTTTTCTGTATTTTCATAGTTGGAAGTTTAGATTTTGTGTTTATTCTGCTTTCTGACTACTGTTGCTAAGGAAAATGTTCCTTAGCAACCCAAAATGTGTGTTTTTCATTATAAATCAAAGGAATATATGCAAATGAGACTTTTTTTGAAAAGAAAGTGGTATTTTTTCTGTTTTCCCATCATTAGAAGTTTGGATTTTGTGTTTATTCTGCTCATAAGCTACTGTTGCTAGGGAAAAATTTCCATAGCAACCAAAATAGCATATTTCCCGTGATTACTCATAAATGTGCAACTTTGAAAAGTGAAAAGAACATGTAAAATATGTCTTAGGTCATTTTTAAGTACTTCCCTAGGGGGGACTACGGAAGTCAAGAAATAGAGCACTTTTAGACCATTTGCCCACCGCCTAGTACTCTCCAATTTCATGTAATCTTTTCTCGTGCGATGCCATTATTAACCCAGGTAAGGTTTTCTCACATAATGCGAATCTAATGGATACATGTGTTTAGAATTGAGAAAGTTATAGTTTTGGAGCAAAAATCTCACGTCACTGTAAATGCATAATAATTTCAGTCCAAACATCTTGAAAAACTGTCATATTTTTTCGTAAACCCTTCTATTGTGAAACGATAGAAAGAACAAAAGAGAAACCTGTGTTTGCGATAGTATCGTCTACCAGTGGATCATTTCTGTGTCTCAGTTACAAACATACGGAATGAAATCATAATTGATACTTGGTCACAGTTCGCTCATTATTTGGCAAATACTATGCCTAAAAGTTGGAAATAGATTCCTCATGGAAACATTGGCGTGTGCCTGCCGGTGTCAACATTTTGGAACGTGTTAGAGACGGAGATGAAACAATTTCCGAAGAACTGTTTATTTTATCATTTTGCAACCCCTATTCTACACCTGTTCTTAAAATTTTATAAAAAAACTATACGCCGAAAATTATAAGGGCACAAAAAATTGATTATAAAGAGGGGCCAGTTTCTGAATAAGCTTGGGATTAGGTTGTTAATGACGAAATGTTAAATTAAACAAAACTACAATTGTTCAGACCATGCATACGTATGTCCATAAGAAAACATATGAAACGATGTGAAACTGAATTTAACATTACTTTTTTTAATTTTTAAGGCCGGTTATTTGGCACAAATAAATTTGCTACTGCTTGAAAGTTGAATGTTTTCCCGTGTGAATTTAGGTTCGCTTCGTTTCGAGTTACGGTATTTACCCTAAGTTTACATGTAGAATGAAAAAACATATTAAACTCTTCATCACCAAGTTACTCTCTCCTTTTTGTAAAACACTGGGATCAGTGTATTAAGGCAACACAAAAGTCCCTACAAAACTTAAAAATCTCAATTAAACTACTTACGTTGTGTGGACATGACTAAAACTATCCAGTTGACCAGTGGTATATCCAGGAATAGTTTCATCGGGCGCAAGGTGAGGGGCTGGACCATGTCGTGGGGGACTGAGCGTCCATTATTTGCAAAAGTATCCAAATTATGTCAAAGCTTAATAAAATTTTGAACGTTTGCCCAATGTTTTCTGTGTGATCACATGCGCCTTAAATTTGTAAAATATATATCGTATGTTATAATAAAATCAAAGCTCTCTGTCAAATTGTCAATTCTCAATATGCATAGAGCATTTACATGAATGCAGTAGCAGTGTAGAGCTACAGCCCTTTCCTTTTGAAAATTCTAAATTCAGTTTTGACGTTTTCGAACCAAGAATTATCTCTTAAACCTAATTTATGTATGATAACTTTCCTTATTAACTTCAGTTTTAGCTGATCGTTTTTAACACTGAGCCATCTAACTTCTAGTTGTTAAGATTGTTCTTGAACAACTCAACCCCCCACACGTACACGACATTTGCCACCCGAACGATTCCCAACCATGGCAATTCCAAATTTTAAGGTAAGAGAAGTTATCTGGGGTGTAGTTGTCTCGGGTAGGAGTTGCCCAGGGAAAATTGTCAGGGTGTGAATTGTTCAGAGGGAAGTCTGGATGCCGAATCATCTTCATTTCAAATTAAATGACTGGTTTTCAAAAATGATTGGTCAAATGTACTGGATTAGGTATGAAGTTGATTACTTTGTGTAATACTTTGTGAAACTTAAGAATTGTTTTCTTTTCATTTGGTCTGCTGATTTTCGACATTCAATTCTCACTAAACTGTAAAAATACGTTACAAACAAATCTGAAACATTGTTATGTAAAGTCATTTTCACAGCGATTGAAATAAAAACGATAACAATTAGAATGTTTTAGACGATTGTTCTCTAAATGTAATCTCACCATTTTGGTCTTGGCTTAATTTATATCAAAATACCATACCACTACGAAGAAAAAATGCACTTGAAATTTGAGTCAACAATAACACTGTTTGTTTGTTTTTAATGCTGTGTTTCTCACACACACCTTAGATATCAAGATTCAAATACAACTCTGAATTCCGTCTTTACCCTAAACAATTGGCTTGGTTAGTCACTCAATAAGAATTTGAAATCCCCGAGTGATAGACATTGTCTACATGTAATGCAATCTTAGACTTTATCAATCAGCCCCCTCAAGGCTAGAATAAATAAAACATTAATGTTCCAGATAACATACAGGGAAACAATCCAAAATGGTTCAGTTTACAATAAACACCACGTACTGACAATATCCTATTTATAACGCTTTCTTTTAATACGGACGAAGCTTCATTTCGGAGAACTTGGCGTTATAATTAGATCCCGGCAAGTAATACCAAGCAATACTTTCCCAATTGTCCCTTCTCCCGTTGTATTTGCCATTCAAGTGCGAATGATGACAACTCTTGTACCACCAAGCGCCGTGATAATATTGTGCACAGTTACCACTATAAGCATCGTTGTCTCTGTCGTATGTACTGAAAGGCTGGTTGAGATGATACCGCAAAGCATAACCATCCGGATTGCTACGGGAATCTAAGAAGGTACACAATTGAAAATATACAGTGTGGGTTAGTGAGAGTTGAAACCTGATGGAAAAAAGTGATATTTATAATGGAACTACATTTTTTGAACACATATACAAAATTTACTATAAATGCAACTTGACAGGGGTGCTTTCAAACACAAATGTTCATACTGATGTGTTCAAATGTTGATGATGGATTGTTTCCAAGGTGTGAAAAGAACTTTTATTATATCTACAATTGATTCAACGAGAAATAATGCCAAATGTGAACACTTTTCTTCACCCAAAATAGTTACAACTTGTAGAGGTACCGTTTTAGTTTGATTCCATATCGAGAGGCAGCAAGCTAATTGTTTTCCACTTTAAAAAATATTTGATGTTTCATTCATTGCAGTGATTTATCTATTTTTGTAATTTTAGGCTCATTTGTAACAATGTTTCAATCAAATTGCCATCCAGCAGCTGTGTAAAGTGAATGTAGCTAACACTCATACTAGCTGTGCCAAAATGATTGAGCTAAGTTTTGGGTATCCAGCTTTTTTCTCTGCATCATTCTACGAATGCAGGTGTTCTAGAGCATTCACTCATGAAACAAATTTCAATCTTTGTGATTAGGACTAAGGACACAATATCTTAGAAGCACAGAAGGATTTTTCCAATCCTATATATAATAATCACTCCTTTTTCATTTTGAGTGTTGTGGAGTATAGCTTAAGGAAGTGATGGGTATTGGGCTCGCAGATAATTGAAAATGTATAGTTGAAATGATTAGACATTATAGCAAGTGTCAATACAAATGAAAATTTGTGCAAACTTTAAAAAAGAATTTAAGACGTAGAGATGTGAGGCTTAATCATCATTTAACAGGTACATTGCATTCAACCACTGGACAGTTCTCAACAACTGGACCCATGGTTATGTTGTGGAACAGAAGTGGAGTAAGTTCCAATTCGAATAATTAAACATTTCATTGAAAGCCTGATTAACATGGTTTCTTAAATTATTCCCATGAAATATTTTGACTCAAGTGAATTGAGATTGTCTCTAATGAACCTTTAAACAATGGTAAATGTTGCCACTTAAATGGATCTGATTGTTGTTTATCAGCTGTTATACGCTACAAGATTGTTTGCAATGTGACATCTTGAGTAGTTTGATTTAGCTTATGCCCTTTTTAATCTCCTGGAAAATCTTTCTGCGTTCTTTAATTGAAGGCTGTCTGGTTTCTTTATTGCCTTAAGTTATTTATTCATGGTACACAAAGAAATTCTCCTAGAAAAAAGGTCCGGAATTAACTATATGGGAGCTGGTAAGCTTATTACTACCAAATATGAACGGGTGGTGGATAGTTCTTTTGAAATAAAACTTTGGTACAAAATGTTGTATTGACTTGTTGCATGAGTTGCAAACGCAGAGCGTTATAAACACTTACCTGCTGTACCAGTATAGGTACCAAGATGAGTCAACCGGTATTTGTCATTCTCGTTGCTTATCCGAAAATTATCAAATTTTGCATAAAAAGGATCACCGTCTCTATTCACCAGGTCAATCCGAATAGTGTAACGTTTCTGATTTGTCAGGTGGTACAGTTTGTCATTACCAATCTACATTTCGTGATCTGCGGACCCAAAACCTGCTTTATAAGTGTTCCACTGCACACTGCACATGTAACTCTCATCCCAGCTGAGCTGGCCATTGTTACAAGTAGCTTTTCTTGTGCAATCGGAGTTTGTATGGAAATCACCTTCCTAATAAAAAAGTAAATGTTGTCTAATCATTTACCAAAAAACCTTTTTGCAGGAGCATTGAGTGAGTTATGTTCATGTCTGTTTGAAAATAACACAACATTTATTAATAACACCAGCAATACCCGACAAATTATTTGTATTGTTAAAAATTCGCCTACTATTCCCTGTTAGCAGTGAGTCGAAGTAAGCCTAGGTCTCACAATCAACTGGGCTTATCTCTCCATGAGGTGCGTAAGTACTATCCAGGATAATGACGTTGTCTGCATTTTTACTCTCAAAATCTATTGACAACACCCGAGCCTTATGGTACCTTTCCAAGAAAAGGGGAGAGCACAGAATTAATGATACTGAGCTGGATCAATTCTTATCCCTGAAATTATCGACTGATTGCAAACTATCAACCTGACTGACTGGTCTAAGAGGTAACTTACCAGAAGCAAAGTTTGAAAGGCATAGCAGTCACACTCCTCTGGAGGTACGCATACACCATCTTTCAGGTAATAATCTTCAAGACAAATGCAGGTTTCAAGTTCACTGCAAGTGTTAAGACAGCCGTGTGGATCCTGACAGGTTCTCTGGCAGGTACAATTACCGTATCCAGTGTTTCTTTGACACCATGTAGTAGAAATACCTGTAAGGTATACAATATTTGTGTTTTTGTATTCGAAGCCTTTTTCTTTTAGCGCGATTGTTTTCAAAAGTTTCGAAATTCTAACCAGTGCCCTGACATATTGTCCGAGGTTAGTTATATTGTAATTACCAATCCTTTTAGTGAACCCTAACATCTTGTAGATGTAATAGTAAAATATAAGATATGTCATATGCGAAAATATATCCAGCTTGTTATTTGTTATAATTTACAAAGAAAGACCTGCCACCAGAATTTGTCATCTCAATTTGAAGTTCATACTTCTGGTTTGTCAGATGGGCGAGTGTGTGATTTCCAAGCCAAAATTCATTAGATAGAAACCCAAATCCAAGCCTGTAGCCCGTCCAGTTTCGACCAAAGTACACGTCTCCAGTTTGACGACGATGAAAGACCTTTGGAAGTTTAGGAAACAAGCTTTGTGTGCATCGTTTGGTTAGCTGGCTTACTTATTGCACGCTCCCTCAAATAAACGACGTGTTGTGGTAAAACATATATGGAGTTTGTGAACGACTGTAGGATCATTTCACGAAAATTCACTTAATTATTGTAAACAGTGAACCCTCTGTTTCATACTGAGTGATTCTAATATAATCTCCGCTCCAACGAGGTGATATCACATCATTTCTTTACTATCCATCCACCTTTTTCTTAAACGTTACCGATAACTATAAAAGTCCAGAACAATCACGAAAAGTAACTCAATGAGATACTATTAGTGTCTTGTTAAAGTTTAATTTACCGTCCAGCTTCCTGAATCCTGGTTGATGTCACAGTAGACCTCAAATGGCTCGTGATAGCCATCTGGTTTTATTAAATATACACCACTTGAATTATTGGATACTCGGGTCGTTGGTAAAAGAAATACGTAGAACCTTTAAGGAAAAGTTTTGTTAAACGTTTGAGTAAGCTCTTTGTACCCGTCAGTGCTCTAAAAGGTTGAGTAAAAATGTCGTCAACACTGGCCGTGTTTTTGGAAAATACTCAAAGGTAAGGTTAACCGCTCAGTAATTGTCAATGAGTGTGTTTACCAAGAGAGCGAATACCAAATTAAGTGATAAACAGCCTCACGGTGAATCCATTCATCAACACTTTTGGAGCAAACTTCACCCACTTGCAGTATTTTACATACATGCCAGTGTTGTTGAAATTTCTACACAATTGCCTCTAAAGTGAGGATATGGTGCCGGTTACAAATGAGCAATGTAACAATTTATTATAGACTTTGCCTTATTACATTCTTATAATCCACTGGGGATATTTTGAGGTTTAGGGTGTAAATATTCACTTTTTAGTGGAGAATGGTTTTTTGACATCCTTTCAAAATGTTTGTCTTATGTTTTATGTAATGGAATGAAATGCACATTCGGTAGGTATGCTGTCACACCTTCCGAAAAACCAGGTCAAAATTGTTGGTTTGCCACGTTTTGTTTGAGAAAAACGTGACTTCTTGGTTGGTGTTTGGTCTTGCTAAGTCCTGTCTATTTAGGCTAGCAAGCCTTTATATTATGTTACATAAGTCTTCCCCTATTCTGGGAAATTTTGATTCTCTGCCGAGGGGAGAATATCCCGGACTGTTTATAGTAACACCACCGATATGAAACTGAAAGTGCGAAGCTGTTAAAAGTCTTCAAAGCTCAGTTGGTGCTTTGCTGGTTATCCTGAAATAAAGTAAACACCTGATTACTATGTACAACGACAATGAAAGAAATGGCCTCCATTAAACGGATGGCAAAGGAACTATAAATAAATAATATTGCTAAAATATTCAGTACATAAAAAATCTTCTCAAATCATGAAGCAAATATCTCGCCGTTAGTAGATCGGTAGTCATACAGTAGTGTTGCCAAAAATGAAAAAGAATCCAACTGTAAGTAAACTTTGGCTTAAAGACGGAGTTATCACATTCTTACCAATTCCGAAAAAGGTTCATGAATTCACCAATTTAATTTGGTCTAGTGAATAAGTTTTGCTACATTTGCGAAAAATTAGATTAAAAAATGCCTGAGGGGTAAGTAATCCCAAATATTTGATAATAGAATCAGTCGAGCTTAGCTTAAGAAATCGCCACATTATTTACTTTTCTACTGTGGTATTTTTTCACACCTAATACTTATAGTGGTAGGAAAATGTCGTATACGGTGTTTATGATTAAAATTTGAGGATGACCATAGATTGATAAATGTGCCAAATGTACTGTAGGATGTGATTACCTGTGTTTGTGCTCAACACTATGTATTCAGAACTGAAATATTGAAAAGTTACCTGATTTGATTTGAAAGTGAAGATGCATTTCATGACATAAACTCACTCACAAGTGATGAAAATTTACCTTCAAGATTTTCACATTACTTTTAACACAACGCAGCCAAGAAGTTTCCATCTAGACACGTTAAAGATAGAGAGGCTGTTAACGTTTATGTATAAAGAGGGAAATTCTTAGAGTCTTCTACTTGACTAAGGAAAACAAGTTCTGTCGAAGAGCAAGTCCACGAAAATATTATCCTATTTCTGACTTTCGTCGAGCCTAAGCGAAGGGAATTAGCAGGACTCGTTCCCTTGTTATTTGAAAAGGTGATAGTTTACAGTGTTAATCCACTAATTTAGTAGATAAATTTTACTAAAGAAGTGTTTTACATTTTCAGTGGTCAACTTCCACTAGGTCAGTAAATCCTTTTTGAGGAAGAGATATCAACAATATTTAATGGCCTATCGAAGCTCAGCATTCAGCTCGACTCTGAGGGGACATTTTTAATATTTTCCCAAGAGAAACGGCGACATCAAACATTTGCAGGCATTGGAGATGTTGGCCTCCTACAGATTTCATGCAGTGATATATTCGAAACTGGATAGAAGCAAACTGAAACTATCTATTGTCCAGAAAACACTTGTAAATTTGTACTACTTGCGTTTCATGGTATATCCAAAAACATGAAAAATTTGAAAATCTCAGCAACAAAGGCGTGTGGGTGACTGCAACTACAACGAAAATATGCCAAGTTCACCCAACCTTACCAGCGATACCGACTTTACATACTTACTAATTGGGAGTACTTTAGGCTCTAGGTCTCCGTTCTATATTGAAATGATTGACCAGCTCCGTCCCCGTACGTTTTTTTACTACAGCTGAGAGATGAATAAAAAAAATAAAAGAATGGCAAGCTAGAGGACCCCTAAAGACCTCAAAATCCGAAGAGGAAGCAAAACATCGGGTTACCATGTCGTCCCAATACTAGTAGGTCTGCAGGATGTAGAAATTTTTAAGCAAAACCTTCAATCGTTGAGTTTGCCTGTTGGATGTATTGCAGCTAAGCCACTGAAAAATACGGTGTCTTCCTGCAATTCATTACCAGGAGTATTTTCTTTCCTTTGGTAAAAGCGTGGCATTAGAATGTTGCATCTCCTCCTGACTAAAACAGTAGTCATACAGGCACTGATGATACATTTCAAAAAGTGAGTGAATTAGTTCGTGAAGTGGAAACACAAACCAAACAGAGCCGAAGGAGCGAGGATTGTTTGGGCGTTTAGGGCCTTTCCCCGGGACAATTTAAAAATTAAACTCGGTAATAATGAGATTGCTAGTACATAAAATCAAGTACTAAAGCCCACACAAAGAAAAATTTATATAATAACGTTCATTTTAGAGCCAAGAGACCGACCACTGAGCAAAATGGGAATCGGCTAGTAAGTAATGATCAGATGTCCGTCAAAATGACCAATAGGGGCAGGAGGAGATGTGGGAGTCCTCATGAATGGCGATTTTGACATTTTCTGGTGTACGGCAATCAAAATAGGTAAATAACGAAACGTTTGTTTCTATGAGATCATGCATTTTTTCAGTCATAAGCACTTTGTACTTTCGAAATAGGTTAGCAAGTAACCTTGTTTCCATTAACACGGCTAAAACAAGATGGGACGTGGGGATCCTTGCACAGGATTTTTTGGTGTATCAAACACTCCCAGATGACTGTTTTGGCATCTGGTGATTAAAATAAGTACATAAAACTAATTTTCAATGCATCTTACATTCCCCTAAAATGTCATTACTTCAATGTTGGATTAGGCTAAGCCGTTGTTATCAACAAATAGCCGTTAATTGAGCCAAGATAAGGGAAAATCCGTATTTATTCATTCATTTAGTAAACCTTTAATTAATGACTTAAATCCTAATCACTGAGTGCCTAAACAAGCGTTCAGTTCATATTCTAAGTTTCTTGCTAATGGCTATCAAAATAATTTCGTTCGATAAAATGGCAATTTCTATGCGAAAAATCACAAGCATTCAGTTAATTTTTTTTTTAAATTACGGTCGAAGTCTAAGAGAGTGATGGTATGCTCCCTAATTTTTTATACTATTTAGGTACCTTCTTTCTATTTAAACTTTATCGCTGCTTAGTGGACCTAGTAAGAAAAATAGTTTTTCAAAGGAGTAAATACGTAATTTGTAGATCGTGATATTAAACAAACCAGGTGATTGGCTTTTCTCCGGCCAACAATAAATACGTTGACTTGTAGACCTTGGTGCTCAAAACATGCGGCCGTTGTCTCTGCTTTTTAGGTAATATTTAAGCTAACAGAATACAATTTGACTGGGGCATGGATACTCACATGGCATAAACCATTATAAATCTAAAATTTGCAGAAGTGTCGTCGTGTTGTAAGGAAAGCTGTGCGGATATTGTAATAGACCTATAGTTACGTAGGGATATAAATGAGATTATGAGAACGGACACGACAAAACAAATTCCAATTTTTTCTCAGTTTTACGTTCTAAAAGAGACTAGTACTTACTAAGATTTGGTCTCGTAGACCTACAGTAAAAAGTTAAATAACTCACCATTTGCTGAGTTAAGATGACATTTGCAGTCCAAAGGAAAACGACAAGTTTAAAAAAAAAACATTTTATCTGATGAAAATCCATAATGATAAAATAAAATACTTTTTTCAGCTCTGAAGATCCTCAAAGTGTCAAGCTTTAGAGACTATTGAACAAGTGTGGCATTTATAGACGGTATTTTAACGTTCTTTGAGTCAAAGAAACGTAACAGGAGAAGAGAGATAAGTATGTAAGGAAGAAGGTAGGAACGCAAAGCGAAGTAAACCACTCAAATGATGCATGCAACATGGATTGTTGTATGGCGCACAGAAATGCGTCTTGCACTATTATGATATCGTGAGTTGGTACCGTCAATCGGCGTATCCGTCTTACGTAAGCATCCGTAACGGGGATGTCGTTATGCAATTATTTATCAGTTAAGAGTTTGTCTAATATAGAAACAATGTGAAAGTGTTTAACGTGTTCTAAAGGAAACTTTCTAATTGACAGTAACTTCCTTTGCAAGTGCTTTGTGACGACAAATTGTATAGGTGTCTGCAATTTCTCTATTTAGAAGAGAAAAGGTGTGGAACATATTCTTTACTATGTATTTAATAGGTCAGAAAAATGGTTGATAGTTTTTGATGTTTGGTGAATGTTGCTGTTAAAGCCTCAATGCTTTTGTGGAAGCATTCTAGTAGCTTCTTTGATAAAATTTCCCACTAGCACCAACCTACAAGTTGGTGCTCTAAGTGTGCAAGTCATGCTACTTAATGTATGGATTTTACAACCTTTCCACCTATGCCAATCAAAATGAAAAAGTATTGAAATATGATGTTACAACTTGAATGCATATCAGAAACATTTCATGCTGATATTTCAAGCACAGTTAGAAGGAAACATGACTGCACGTTTGTCTCAGTGCATTGCATGGAGGGGGGGGGGGTGGCGGTTATTTACAATTCCATGTTAAGGACAATAATCAAGGTGCAACGATGTTTAGAGTTCCGAAAACTATAGATCTTTTGCGACTTTTCCCCGTCTTCTTAGTCATCGTTTCTTTATTCTGAGTCCTACCAAAATCGTTGTCCTGAGGCTGACTAAGGTTTTTGAAATATTGCATTTTTTGAAGCATGTGTAACTTGAGGACTTTTAAAGAGGTCATTACATTTCCAGGGTGTACGTTTGTTCAGGGGGTGCATGATAGTCTCTAGCATTGAACCCTGTGGTTTGTGTAGATAGAACGTCTCAGTTGCGTTAAAAATGACAACTAACCCAGCGGAAGAGTAAACAGAGAAAACTCATCCATTACACTTTTCACATATTCGTTTAGCCTTGCTCAATACATTTTCCCTACGTTGTAAACAGATATGGAAAATGACATCAAAATTTCTGAAAGTCATAGACAGCATTATGAAGCTGATAACACATTAAGGTTCTTCCTTGCTCTTGTCAAAGACTCAGGTTAGAGTCATGTCCCCCTAGATCTTTCAACTGGCTAGTTTTTTTTTTTCATATTAAGCCTCGGGTATTTTAAGTTTTTAGGAACCAATATAAGTTCGAAACGACTTCCCTTTTATGTAAAAGTAATCACTTTGTGTTCTTCTGAGGGATTGTCAGCCAGGATGTTGGTCTAAGCAGAACTCGAACTCCGGTGGAAGATTGTAAGTGTTGGGTAACCACTTCACCACGCGACTAAACGCTAATTTTTATTTCTAAAGCTTTCCTTTTTATTTGCATCCAGCTTAGGGTGGGGTTTGATGTCTAAAAGTGGTGACAAAGGTGAAGGCAACCCCGCAGATCAAAACTCTCCCTTAAAAAGCATAAGGTCTAAGGGGTCCCCATAGGATCCTACAGGGTCAAAGCGCAGCGGCCTTGAGGGAGGCCAAGGGGCAAAGCTCTCAGAAAAATTGAGGTATTTACAGCCATTTGCATTAAGCATTTGGCTATCTTTAAATAGCATTAAATCAGACTCCAAATATCAATCCTTTTCGTAAGACAGTATATATCGAACAAACGACACCTCAACTGTATGTACAGAGGGTTTTGTTGGTGGGTGCAATGAGGATGTTAAGGTTTGCAAGGGACTAAGGGACGGTGAAAACACTCGAGATGCTCTACAGAAAGTAATGAAAATTACGAGGCAAATGTTCAAATTTGATTACATTGCTCAACTTCATTTTCCATCTTCAAAGTTATCCATTACATGAAAATCCTCTCCAGCTTTTTCAAGCCAACCATTCTTTGTTTTATTTGTTACGATTTTCTCAAAGGTCTGAGAAAGAGCTGGCACCTCATCTTTCATTACTGGGCACTGTTAAAAGAAACAATTATAATTTTCTAAGAAAATCACAGTCTGAGGGTTTAGAATGCTTTTCAAATCAATGTTCTATTTTGGTGAAGTTCATATATCCTATCATGCAATGGCGTCCGCAAAACTAAGAACTCACAAAACCTTGTCGCAGACAACTTGTTGACTAACTGCCGGTTAAAGCCTTCAAGGACTGGTGCAATGGCAACAATTTTAGTGCAAAAAGGTGAACACACTTGGCAGTTGTGTAAGATGAACAGCAGCTCAGCTGAGTAACTGAGCTTCAATGTTATTGAATCAAATGCTCAAGCGCTCAAGTGCTAGTCTTTGAATGAGCCTTAATAGGTATGAAGGATGCATTTCTCTGTACAGCTGGACTGTAAGTTTGTTTTAAACCAGTTTACACATCAGTCACTGATCCACTGGTGTAGACTGGATTTCTTTCTGATAAGATCGACCAAACGTACCAACGTTAGTATATATTTGGACAGTCATCATATGCGCAGAGCCAGTGGCGCAGGCACGGGAGGCATTGGGCGCGTGCCTCCCAATTGATTTCAGAAATATTTTTTGAAAATTTTAAAATGATCCCCAAAGGCGTTTAAGCTGTAGATTTCTGTATGGGGTAGGGTGAGATGTGTTTTCGACCGGGTGATGGATCTATTGTAACCATTTTCATTTTTCAGGTTTCATTTTACTTCCACATCAATATTCATAAAAGAAAAGTACATATGATTGTAACAAGAACGTGGAGCAGGACTGAAAAAGCATAAGCTTGTACAAGCAGTCCCGCCTGTGATTTTCTATCATCATATCTGCGGCAACCCCCGCAGAATCATAGCAACAAAAGCTGAAAGCTGTTTACAAATTTTCAGGTAAACTCGGACAGGCTTTGTGATTGGCAAATAGGTTGTTTGGGGAATTCAAAGTGTCTCGATGCAGAGCATGAACGCAGGTTTTGTCAGGGTTATCTTATTTAATGAAAAATCTCAGCGCGTTTCGCGCGCATTCGTCACGGTTTTTACTCCAACCCATGACCATTATTAACGTTATAACACATGCAACTATTCTGATCACAACACTTTCCGAAAAACAGAAGTACATCCCCAACATCTTTAAGGACCTATGGGATCTTTCAATCTAATTTGTAGCATGATGTGGAAGGCTGAAAGTGCGTATATTTGCCGTTATATATTTTTCAAAACTTCTTACCGACCTTCGCAGGCAGCCTATACCGGCGTAGATGGTGACTGTTAATACTCTTACGACGAAACAATCATTCTGAAACGCGTCTTTTAGTCCTTAACCCCTTTTACTTTTCCTATGGGGGAGGGGGAGATCTAATATCACTTCTCTGCACCTATACTCTCCCACTCATTCCCCATTGATGGATGATGTTCGTCTGAATTTACGTTCAAACTTAATAAAATTACCATAGTTGTAACGTGCTCGGCATCAAACTCTATAGTATCATTTGGATGTCAGGTAATAACCATCATAGCAGCGCCCCATTAATTAATCCAGAGCTTCCAGGAGGCACTATACCGGTGTCTGTCAGTATTAGATACCCTTTTATAATGCACAATGGGACTCCACCCACGTATTTTTTTCGTAAAAACTTTCCCCTAATAGAAGGCATTAAAGCCTAGCTAAAGGGGGGCTTGGGGAGGTTTGTTGATAACATACCCTTCTCTAAGACAACGCACTCTCCTCTTTCAACTAACCAAAAATTAGAATTCACTAAATTATGGATATTTTCCAGCCATATATGATCAGTTCCAAAAATATCCTAAAGATAGCACCATTTTGCATCTAAGCAACCTTAAATTAACAAAAATTTCTCAACGAGGAGGGGGAACCCCTACCCTTAGACCCCTCCCCTAGGACGGTACCTTTATTTAGTGACAAAAAGGATTCCATACTGCTGTATACCATCGCAGGGACGCACGCTCTCCTCTTTCTCCTAACCAAAAATTAGAATTCACTAAATAAGGATATTTTCCAGTCATATATGATCAGTTCAAAAAATACCCCAGAGATAGCACCATTTTGCATCTAGGCAACCTTAAATTAAGACAAATTTCTTAGAGGGGAGGGGGAAATCCCTCCCCTTAGACCACTCCCCCAGGACGGCACCTTTATGTAGTAACAAAAAGGATTCCACACTGCTGTGAACAATCGCGGGGGGGGGGGGGGCACAAAAATGGTACAATTTAAGCAGACTTGGGGGAAAACTGAGGCGGCATTATGACATCATCTGTTCTGCCCCAGTCACCAAATCCTGGTGGCGCTACTGCGCAGAGCAAGTGTACGGGCCTGTCATTTGCATAGTACAGCCAGGAGGTTTTATATGTCCTTTCATTGGATTTGCTAAATATGTACGTATTTTGTCGCCTTTTGCTTCTGTTCTAATTCTTTATGATTTGATTGGGTTGGCCATCCCCCTAGCCAGAAGCCAAAAATTTGGGGGAGGGTGGGTGAGGGTGGGGTGAGGTAAAGCGAAGCCCCTACAAAATTAAAATTATCATTGCCTTAAAGGAGTTTAGAAAATCTCGTCCATATAAATATATTACCCCGAAACTATTTCGTCCCACTTCAGTACCTTCTCTGGTTACGAGCCTGCTTTGCCCACCCTGCCCCCCTTTCCTTCTACTGCTTCACCAATGCACTCAACCGAGACAAAATCTCTCTCCCAAGCTCGCACAGAGAGAGAATTTACATCTAAGACTTTCAATTGCGATTTGTAAAGCACAAAATTGACTCTAAAATTGTCCGTCTACCCAGACTTTGCAGTGTATGTTCAGAGAATTTAGTTTTACTCCCTCTTTTATAAGATTTTTACTTGTTGCTGTTCCAAGCAAGTCCGCGGGCGAACGCGGAATCATGCGGTACAAACTCAAGGTTACTAGATGAAAATTAAATACCGTCAACAAAGTCAGGGGCAAAGAGGAGGAATTAACTGCAATTACACTCAATTAACTAAGCAGGTCAAGGGGGATAATATTTTGTACCTTAGCCAAGGGTCATTGAACACATGCATTCAGTGCTTGAAACTGCAAGAATCCAGCCAGGCGGGGACCTAGAGGCGGCTGGGGGATTAGTTCCCAATTTTTTCTGGTAGTCTCCCTCCCCCCCCCCCAAAAAGCCAGAATTTACGTAACAGTTATCTTTGCGTCAATCGTGTAGGACAGAACCAATCCCAGTTTCTGAGAGGTGGGAAACAGTATCAAATGTCCCTCTTGGTAGACTCATATATCTCAAAAAAAAAAAAATAAAATGGTAGCTTACGGACTCAAATTATAAAGATGCCTTGTCGGCTGGTTGTAACCTCCAGTAATTTCGAATGAAGTTTTTTCATAAAACAAAATTTAATAACCAGAAGTGAAGAAGTCAATATAGGCGCTATGTAGCCATCCCTAGACAAATGCATAGTGCCTCTCATTTGCATGACCACAACAAGAGATTTACTTCGAAATTCTGATGATTACATATGTTTTCTTTGAAAAGCCCTCGACAGAAAACTTTCAAATACAACATCATGTTTGAACCTAATAGCGGCATACATCTCCGGATGTTCTATCTGGCCAACAAAAAGTTACTCTAACTGATGGCGGTGTTATCGTCAACAGGAACACCAAATTCTTACGTTTTGTTTCGTTAGGTATCACATCTGCTTCTCCAGACATGCGTATCATGCCTGATATCATGTCTCCAGGTTAGGTAAGAGTTAAAGACATGAAATAAAGTTACCGTTAGAAGTCTCGAGACTTATTATCATGCGTGATATTATGTTGAGGATTGGGTGAAAGGAAGCTATCCGTAATGAATAATGCATGTTGCCCACAACGTAAGTAAATAGTCTTTGGCATCTAACTAACATAGAAAAATGAGCAATTGGAAGCATGATATCTGCGTGTTTTTCGTTTTTTCTTTGGACTTTCGGAGTGCCAGTATCCTGCAAATTTCATAACACGTGACAAACTTGGGAGTGGAAACAGATGGACGTTTGGGCAACACGAATTGCCGCAAAAAAAGATCACATATGAAGGCTAGCACTAATTATCCCTGCGGACGAATCATGAATGGTAGACTACAGTATTAGGCTAGTACTTTTGGCTAGCCTAGACTACAATCTTGGACAAAACTGTTGGGACGCTTTGTCATAATATTCTTGAATCTCCGTTCCCAGGTTTACATGAAACCCCCGCTCCCACTTCCAAAGTTGCGCAGAGAGAATGACTGTATGCCGTGAACAGGATAACTATGGTCAACTTTGTGAAGGGGGAGCGGGGGTGTCCCAACGAGTTTTGTCTAAGATTGTCTGAGTTTTAAGTGAGCGATTTACGAGAACGAATTCAATAGAAAAATGGTTAATTTTTCGAGCAGCTGTATTCGGTACACTTTTTCGGAGGCTTATAGGCCAGAGGATTTTAGCCAAATGGAGTATAATTTAAAATTGTTTGAATGTGTTGTTTTGTTTATTTGTTTATACTGATTTATTGTTGGTTGGCGAGATCATAATGGATAGACTGTTTCAGGTATTCGCAGGGAATGCCAGGCAGAAATGTTTACGTTCCGTAACGACGTCTATGGCAGCCATATGCGTTGCATTTTTTAGCAAATTGAAAGGAGGATGACAACTCTTCTTAAGTTGTAAGAAGGAAAACAAAACAATTTCTTTCATGGATGGATCGAAGAGTCTCACTGCTATTGCAAACTAGTGGTAAGAAGGCAAGATTTTAACTGAAAGAGCGCCACGATCTACCATGAAATGTTAAAAGCAGAACTGCAAGCCAAGCGTTTTATTATAACGATGGTAGATCGTTAATTAGGGCTGGTTTTATACATATTTTGAAAAAATTTGATGCCTATGACAACATTTTTTCATGTTACATGAAGCTGATGACTTATCTATTATGTCTTCTTTTAGCCGACTCAATTTCTTTACGTTTTGCTTTCAAATTTGCTCTCAAAACAAATGGTAGACCGTTTGAATAACTTAACCTTCACCCCCGGTCTCGTCAAATTAGCATGTATGGCATATTTTCTGTATAGTTTCAGCTACTCAAATGAAAGTTACTGCGTTATAAAGGTGAAATGAATATACATTCAAGTACTTTTTAACTTATTTCTGGTAAATTAATTTCTTTAATATAAAGTAATAGGCAGGATACAACACGTACTTCTGCTGAATGTTCTTTTTATTTGGTACCTGTTCAGACAGTGTGAGCCCAAAATACATCACTATTGAAAATGTCTTCCTGAACGAGAGGACGCTTTGAACTTATTAAGCTACCTTCCCATTGCTTTTAGCTTCAGTAGTATTATATTAACAAGAACATCAATATGGACTCAGAATATGCTGATTATCCTCTGTTTCTGTTCTCTTATACCTAAAAAAAAGACACCTACCCTTTTGCGAATCAACGCAGCGCAAAGAAACACTTTCTACCGTGGGCCGCGAGCAGTTCTAACTTCTCGAATTTCTCAGACAATCTTGGACAAAACTGTTGGGACTTTTTGTCATAATATTCTTGAATCTCCGTTCCCAGGTTTACATGAAACCCCCGCTCCCCCTTCCAAAGTTGCCCAGAGAGAATGACTGTATGCCGTGAACAGGATAACTATGGTCAACTTCGTGAAGGGGGAGCGGGGGTGTCCCAACGAGTTTTGTCCAAGATTGTAGGTCCTATATAGCTACCTACTGATAAAGACTTCAAAATTTCAAATGATATATCTGTTCTATTGATTGGCAAACCTATATCGGCAATAGAATAGCCTGATGTAGACAGGTTCTTCTTTTCTGCACAACCCAGAGGAGGGGGTTGAAAGAAAAATCACCTAGACCCCCATGAGGAAGCTCCCAATAATTAATCTACCAAACGCCAAAGGAGCTTTTCAACATAAGACTACACAAGATTGTTACACCTTATGCTGAATTAGAATCACTTCTATTTAAAGGCACTTTTGGACTTATCCGCGAACATTAACCACCAAAACAAAAAATGACTAAGAAACCTTAGGATTTGCCTTATATCGTGCCACCTTCTTTACAATGTCTTACCCGATACACATAGCATGTCCAGTTTAAACTGATCTGTGTTACAGAAACTGTAACACGTGTTACGAATGTCTCCCCAATAAATGCGAGTCTACCTTCTTGAAAGGATCGAGGTGTGCAAGACATGTTCTTTAGGTGCGTAAAATTTTATTGCTAAGTTGGTGAAAAGGACAGTGGAAGGATCAAGATTACCAAGAAAATAATTACAGAAAATTTCTTTGTTAAGGATTAGATGATATATAAATAGCTTAGGACCAGGGTATAGGTTGTTTCATTCTGGAAATATTCAGTTGGGGGTTGGAATCGTGAATGGGCTTTTTGTATGAGGGGCCCAATCTCTAAACGCCTTTAGCTACGATACTGAGGTCAAATTCACTAGCCTATTTCACCTGATGAGGTTTACGGGGGCTGGGGTCAAAAGAGTGCACATCCGATATTTTCTTGAGCACCCTTTGAGCAAAGGTGGATGAATCTTATCCCTTCTCAGAAAAAAGTGAGTTTACACAAGTGTGTAATTTAAAATCCCGTACATTTCTTTTAAAAAGCACTCCAGGTAGTATCAAAATTTAAGCGAATTGTTTACACAATATTAGCTTCATCACATGCACGTTAAATTTATGAATTTAGATTACATGCTATATATACTCGACAGCTCTGGATCAAATTGTGAATTCAAACGTTGCGTAGAAACATCTTCATGACGGCGTAATGATTGTAGAATAGCATCTCCTCTATATTAAAAGTGATATAGTTTTAGTTTAGACTTTTGCAAACTACGGATTTTCTCCTAAAGCTATAATTTATGGAAGTTTTCCTTATTATTTGACTTCAACTGTAGGTGCACGTTTTCAGACGTTAGTCCATCCAGTGTGTTTTCATAACAGTTATGACTAGTGATTCTCAAACGCGGCCCTTCGGGTAGCATGGGGCCCGCGGGCCCTGTCGGTGCGGCCCCTAAATTTATTTTAGGTTTTGAGAAAAATTATATTTGAAAAGAACAAAACGTAGCAAACGGTAGAAAATGAAATTATGTAATATAAAGTTACTACCTGACTCCTTCCAAGTTTGCTCTCCTGAAGGGGGGGGGGGTGGGTTAGGTATTGCCTACGTAACAAGCTGTGCGGTATGTTTCTCTTTCAGTCACATCAATTCAAGACTAATTTTGTGTGCCTTGTAGTAAACAGTCATGTTATGTACACGGTGGCATGTATGCAGGGGTTGTATTATTCGTGACAAAATGTATGGCAAAGTTACATCCCGGAAATTTAATTGCAACGTGATCGGGGTGACTGTACAATTGAAAAACGTATCGTGTTGAACGTCTGTTGATTGGTTACTGAAATTAAAATATCTGCAATTTATATTTCGGTACTAACAATGTGTTTGCGACGTTTTATATGAACTCCCTCTTTCCATAGCTCTGTTAGATGAAACATAATCATTCAATCAAAGTTTTTTTCGACTTTTGGGAATGCGGTCCTCGAACTCAGCAGACCCACTCCTGGCCGAATAACCGATCAGGAGCTTCCTCAAATACTGGCCACTAACGAAGGATAAGTTCAGAGCTGTTGTGACTTCATCCGTTTCAGAGCACGGTTTTCGTCGGCAACCTGGCTGTTTGGAATGCCAGATGTTTCTCCTGTACCTCACTTCGACGCATGATTACCATTAAAATGACCATACGTCTGTCTCATGCATGCCAGACTAAGAATTGCAGACAGGTGGCACCAGGTGGGGGAGGTGCAGGGGGCCACGATCCCTATTATCGGGAAACTCCATTTTGGTAGGAAGCCTTAATGGGCACGATAAAGTATGTAATCCCCCAATGAAGACCAGCCGCAGCAACAACTTTCTTGATTTTGCCCTAAGTAGGGTATGTTGCGTAATAAAAACCATTGTTTGTCATATGTTCTTCAACAGTTATCTCAAAATTTTCAGCGCGCTCCGCGCGCCAAAAGTTTTCGTTTGCCATCCTTTCGGCTACCCCCGGCCGCTCGATTGAAGAAGCAAATTTGTGGTAAAGAATGCGATTTCCTGCAGTCTAGATCGCCTAAAAAGCAAGATTTTTCTGATCTCAGCCCCAACCATGGTGGGGCTGAGGTCGGATTGTTCCTGTTGGACGTTGCAACTTAGGTCCAGATTGTCCTCTTAAGGAACCTCTTCCCATGAAAACTCCATGCCTCTGACTCCGTTTGCCTTAGATACAGCTCCGGGATCTCTTAAGTACGGATTTGGCTCTTGTCCAATTATTGTTATCTCTCTGTAAGCCTGAGATCCTCCGCTGCGACCCTCGACCTCTTTCCAGCCTCTCCATTTGGCCCTCACCCTCAAAAAGTTTGAGAACCACTGGTCATGACAGTTACTTCTAATTTATGTATATATGCTTGTACTTGCAAACAGGTAAAATTGAAGCCATGAAAATTTATGCTTTATGAACTTATGCTTTGTGTGTCTTTCCCCGATGTTAGGAGTAATAAGTGCACAAAAATTATAACGAACGCCTGAGATATCGTAGAGATCTATACAAACTCAATGCGATGGAAGATTGCTGTTCAAAGAAGATTTTATTCATCGTACCTGTTACACATGTCGGAAAACAGTCCCTAAAATCGAAACGGCGGGACGCCTATAAAAAGCGTGCTTTATGCACGTGGCAGAGCTAGTAGCATCTATATCCTGCATATGTGTAACATGACTTCCAGATATAAAGCTCAATTCATCTGTATTTATGATGCTGTAAATTTCAGTTATATTTGTCGGATTTCCCAATATTTTGATTTTGACCTCTCTATTTTTCTTATGTAGCACAGAATGCCACCAATTGTCATAAATCTGCCGTCTGAAGCTTTTGAAACCTTTCATGTTTGTTAATTTTAGCCATCTTACACTATTTCGCCTGCTCTTGACTGGAAGTGCTCAACCCCTAAAATTAAAAACAAAGAAATCCCTCGAAATTGTCCAACTGTTTATACAGTAAGTGGATAGGCAAGGCTTGTTACCCTGTAAGGTTCAGAAACAGTGGTGCAGCCAGGGTTTTGTGATGGGAGAGAGGGCAGAACAGATGACTTCGTAATGGCACATCAGTCCCCCAAGTCTGCTTAAATAGTTCCTTTTTTGTGAATCCCTGCGATTGTATACAGCAGTGTGGAATCCTTTTTGTCACTACATAAAGGTGCTGTCCCGGGGGAGGGGTCTAAGGAGGTGTCCCCTCCCCTTTGAGAAATTTTTGTTAATTTAAGGTTGCCTAGATGGAAAATAGTGCTGTATTTTAGGTATTTTTGGAACTGATCATATATATGGCTGGAAAATATCCTTATTTTGGTTAGGTGAAGAGGAGCGTTTGCGTCCGTACGATTGTATACAGCAGTGTGAGATCCTTCCTTTGTCACTACATTAAAGTGCCGTCCTGGGGAAGGGTCTAAGGGGAGGCTCCCCTTTGAGAAATTTTTGTTAATTTAACGTCGCTTAGATGCAAAATGGTGTATCTTTGGGATATTTTTGGAACTTATCATATATGGCTGGAAAATATCCATAATTTAGTGAATTCTAAATGTTAGGTGAAAGAGGAGAGTATGTTGTCTAAGAGAAGGGTATAACAAACCTCCTGAAGTCCCCCTTTTGGCTTCTTTAATGCCTTCTATTCGGGGGAAAGTTTATACTTGCAAATATGTGCATGGAGTCCACAGAAACATTTTTAGACTTTTACAAAAATTTTCCTTTGCTTCATTGTGCATTATAAAAGGGTAACTAAGGCTGACAGACACTGGTATAGTGCCTCTTAAAAGCTCTGGATTAATTATATAAAATGGGGCACTGATATGATGATTATTACCTGATATCCAAATGATACTATAGAGCACTTTAAAACTACCGTATTTTTCCTAAGTTTGTATAGGCGCAGGGAGGTGATATTAAACCTCCCTGATAAGTAAAGCAAAAGGGATTGAGGATTAAAAAGCGCGTATTAGAATGTTTTTTCGTCGTGAGTGTATAAACAATCACCATCTATACCGGTAATGGCTGCGCGTGAAGCGCTAGGTAAAATTTTTTTAAATATGTATAACGGCAAATAGGTACTTTCAATCCCGCACATAATGCTACAAATTAGATTGAAAGATCCTATAGGCTCCTACAGAGGATGGAGAGGTACTTCTGTTTTTCGGTAAAGTGTTGTGATCAGAATAGTTGCCGGTATTATAACTTTAATAATGGTTATAAGATGGAGTGAAAACGGTGATGAATGGACCCGAAGTGCGCCGAAATTTTTCATTAAATAAGATAACCATGACAAGACCTGCATTCATGCTTTGGTTCGAGACACTTTCAATTCCCCAACAAACCTATTTGCCAATCACAAAGCAAGTCTTTTACCTGAGAACTCGTAAACAGCTTTCAACTTTTGTTGCTGTGGTTCTGCGAGAGATGCTACCCGAAATTATTGTTAGTAAGGACAATAGTGAGGTAAGGTTTTAAGCGCTCGGAGCGCGGGAAACTTTTGATAGTTTGCCAAGGATTTGCGATAATTCTGATAGTTTGAGAACCATTTGTGATAGAAATAGTTACAATAGATCCATCACTCTGTCGAAAACACACCTCACCCTACCCCCTACAGAAATCTATAGCTTAAATGCCTTTTGGGATCATTTTAAAATTTTCAAAGAAAAAATCTGAAATCGATTGGGAGGGCACGCGCCCCTCCCATGCCCTACGTGCCGGCGCCACTGGTCAGAAATTGTTACAATTCGGGAGACGAAAAACTTTTATCATAGCAAAGCTGGTTGAAATCATGTAAATAGTCAGTACCGAGCGAGCAATTACACAATGGAATCTTCAAGAGTAGGTATGCGGTTCGAAAGTTTCCTACAACGAAAGGTTTTACCTTCTATCGAGGATAAACGTTGGCTTCAATGAAACGGAAAAGACACAAAATGGGTTCCTCTGTGTAATACTTCTCACAACTTACGGATTTTTTCTTCCTATGTAGTCTTCAAATTTTCGACAGCCGATTCCCGATGGAGTGTACAACATATTGAGAAGAAGGTAATGAAATCATTACTTTGAAGTCATTAAAACAGAGCTTGTATGGGATAAAGCAATAATTACAACGCTAAAGACGATTGTTTTTATCAAGTGTTATCTCATCCTTTTAGTCTTGCTTTCATTAATCAACACGCTCTACCATCTCCAAAAGACAAAATATCCATGATATAAGTAACAAACAACATTTCTAAGGTTATGTTCAAATAGCGAATTTTATATAAAACCTTAAAATCTGCTCTTTATTCCGACGATGGCCGTAATGGTTGATTTGTTTAGCCATCCAACAAGAAATAGGTATGGAAAAGTCATAAGCGCCGTCTACATGAAATGTTATCTGTAGGTTTAAAGTTTGCCCTTGGGAACTGGAATAATTTCCAATGGATTTTTGTTCCATTAAAGGCACGGAAGAACAAACAATTTTGTTCAATTATTATTAAAACCAAGTACATACCATGGGTAAGTTCAGGGCTGTTGGAAGGCTTTTGTGATTGAGATATGCTCACTCCCATTTTTAAAAACATTTTTTGGGTTCGAGGGCAAAGCTGATACATATTTTCTGGAGGAAAAATTCAAACGGGAGATGTACAAGAGCGTGAAGGGACTGTATCCCCTAGTTCCAGGCTTCGGCAACTCTGAATTTATAACGATTTCTTTCAATACGGACGAAGTTTCATTTCGGTGAATTTTATATTATAATAAGATCCCGGTAAATAATACCAATAAATGCTTTCATAATTGTCCCATCTACCGTCGTATTTGCCATTCAGGTTAGAATTATAGCAACTCTTGTACCACCAGGCGCCATGGTAAATCACAGCACAGTTATAACTATAAGCATCGTTGTCTCTGTCGTGTGTACTAAAAGGCTGGTTGAGATGATACCGCAAAGCATTACCATCCGGATTGCTACGGGAATCTAAGAAGGTAGAAATGAATATATGCAGTGTAGGTTAGTTTAATTTGGAAACTAATAGGAAACTTAAACAGATTGTATTCTATTACAGAGCTACTTTATTTCTTTTTTTATGAAAACTTATGCATAACTTATTTCTAAAACTTAGTAGTAATACTTTGGAAAGGACATTATACTGATGTGTTTAATGTTAATGAAAGATTGTTTAATATGTTTTAAGCAAATTACTTGTATCATACCCACAATTGATTCAGAGAGGGATAATATAAGACACGAGCACTCCTCTCTACCCAAAATAGTTGAAACACCAAGAGGTATCATTTAAACTTTATTCCCTGTTGCAAAGGAGTACATTAATTGTTTTTGAATCCCCACTTTGATAGATACTTAGTGTTCGATTCACGGCTGGGATCTGTCCATCTATCTTTGTATTCTTAGACTAGTTGTCAATAACTTTAACATAATATTATTATCCAGCAACTGAAGCAACTGAATAAGTGAAATGTGGAACACATTAATCCTCCTAGCAAGGCCAGAAAAAAGCGTAATATAATTCAAGAATACGCCTTATCGTCCAAAGACGAAATTGCGTATAGGTTTCCACTTTCTTCTTTTCTGTGATAATTGATGCCTGTAATAAATTTCAATGCAGCACCTAAGAATTTCCAAATCTAGTAATTGCTTCTTTTTCATATGGAGCGTTTTGAAATATCAGTTACAAAATTCATATTCTTCTTTTCTGCTTCTTCAAGTACTTATTTGAAATGAAAAGGAACTGTGATAGTCGATTATTCACAATGTAACAATTGATATAATTCAAAAGTAATAGCAAGGTTTATTGCGATTGAAGATTTGTGAACAACTTGAAGAAGTTAAGACTATGAGATGGGCGAAGGGTTCACTAACCATTAACATATGCACTGGATTCAGCCATTAAGTAAACTTCAACAACTGGAGCGGTAGTTATTTTAAGTTACAGAAATGTAGTTTCAATTTGAATGATGAGTCATTGTATTGTATGCTTGTGATATTCCGACTGACATTTAACATGATAATTCAACTTTCAATGTTCGTTCTAATATTATTTCTTCCGACATTAGATATTCTGCCAAGGGTGAATTGAGGTTGCTTTGATGGTCTTTCACCTACTTTAAATAACGCGACTAAAACGGATCGGACTTTGAGGGTTATTTATCAGCCTTTGTACACCACGGTACTGTGTTGCACCTTCAGTTTGGTTTCAACCAATGTGTTTTGTAAGGCCATGTAATACCTTTCATATTGTCCTCAGTTAAAGGCTACCTGGTGTCTAACCGCCTAACGTTTTCCAATCATATGTCAGCTGAAAAAATAAACTCAGGTATGAAACTAACTACTTGGTAGCTTTCAAGGTTATTTATACTAAATCTTTACCGGGAATGGTTAACCATTTTGAAACAAAACCTTGGTAGGATAATGTTGTATTGACTTGTTGCCTGAATTACAAATGTTGAGAGTTATGAACATTTACCTGCTGTACCAGTATATGTACCAAGTTGAGTCAACCGGTATTTGTCATTCTCGTTGCTTATTCGAAAATTATCAAATTTTGCATAATAAGGATCACCGTTTCTGTTCACCAGGTCAATCCGAATAGTGTAACGTTTCTGGTTTGTCAGGTAGTACAGTTTTTCATTACCAATCCACATTTCGTGATCTGCGGACCCAAAACCGGCTTTATAAGTGTTCCAGCCTTGGTAAAAGTCAACTGCGCCATCTACCCGACGCTGAAAAACCTAGGGAGAATAAATCGGGAGCAACAGAAAAACTCGACAAAACAATAAGGGAATACGTACTTTTCTTAGGCTTGCATATTTTTTGTTGAATCTGATGAATGATAAGACATGCAAACTACATATTAAATTTTTCACAAATGCTTAAGTGCTTCTGTCATTGTTTCATCGTTTATTTGTATCTTTGGTGATAAAAATCCAAAGCCGTAAATATTACAAATAAACAGACAGCTTGGAAAGATAGGCTGTCCATCTGTCAAAGGCAAACTGGATCACGAGACACTAACACCTAAAAGGTAACTGAAATTTGTAACTATTTGTGGAATTGATTTAGAACTTTTCATTTCTTCATTCTTCATTGTTTTGCTACAATGTGGAATGTTTTCTTTACGTAGGGAGTAACTCACCGTCCAGCCTCCTCCGTCAGTCATGTTGCAGTACACTTCAAAAGGTGATCCAGGCCAGCTTGTTGGTTTGATGAGGTAAACACCGCTATCTGTAATATTAGCGTTGTAGATATCCGAGCAATCAGACGCCATTGTACAGGTTTCACCGTCTCCTATGTAACCCGAATTACAGTAACATTTCCTCACATTGTCTCTTTCTTCACAGACTGCATTAGAATTGCATCTGTAGCTATTATCCAAGCTGAGCTGACCATTGTTACATGTTGCTTTCCTTGTACAATCGGAGTTTGCTCTGGAACCTCCCTCCTGATAAAAGGGTAAAACTGTCAATTTTGAGCGAAAATGCCTACACGAACATTGATACACTTAAGTTTACGACAAATCCATAATTACACAGCATTTATTAACATCACCAGAAAATCTTGCAACATTATTTTTTACGCTAGTAATATGCTTACTACTCTCGTTCAAAGATTCATCTTACTTATTTTAATCAACTATTTTACTTTTGCAGTGGAGATGTAAGCCCTTTGAAGAGTAATGGCGCTGTTTGCATTTTTACTCTCCGAGTTTAGTGACTTCAAACAAGACCTTAATTAATTCGTTATGAAAAACAGAGGAAATAGATAGCTGATGCCTAGCTGGCTGCAAGTAGAAATTTTCGGAAGAGTCAACAGGCTAAGCAAAGCAAAAGCATCACCTGGTGTTGAATATACTAAGTAAAAATTGCTATGAATCCCATAGGTGTACGGGACCCTTCCAATTTGGGGGGGGGGGGCAGAAAAATTTTTGCCCGAACCTCAAAAAGTTGTCCGAATTTCGTTGCAGTTCAGGTGCATAAAATATACCATTAAACCATTGCAATGAATCCTCCCACATTTCCAAAAATAGCACTCTCCGTGCCATACAAGTTGCATCTTAACAATACCTCGGCATTTTTAATTACCGTACCAAAGGTATAAATATCAATCTGATAAAAAGCTACTTTGAAAATGTTTGAGAAGCGGACGGGATGCCCCTGCTCCTTCCATTCGTTTGTACAGCAATGATCCTCAACCCTGTAATTTGCTCATGATTATAACAAAGCCACCTAACTGGATGGTCTAAGAGGTAACTTACCGGTAGCAAAGTCTGAAACACGTAACAGTCACACTCTTCTGGCGGTACGCATACACCATCTTTCAGGTAATAATCTTCAAGACAAATACATATTTCAAGTTCACTGCAAGTGTTAAGACAGCCATGTGGATCCTCACAGGTTCTCTGACAGGTACAATTACCGTATCCCGTGTTTGTTTGACACCATGTAGTGTACATACCTGTAAGGCATACAATTTTCATTGAAAAATAATTATACTTATTTTTGTAAGCCTTATTACGGCAATTAGTTTCGAAAGATCGGAAATTCTAAACAGCTGTTTAAGATATTCTCTAAGGATAGTTATATTGTAATTTACAAGATCATTGCTATGCGAAATACGTTATAGATGTAATAGAAAGATGTGCCACGTACTAAATGGGAAAATATCTACTATGTGTTATTTGTTTCAAACTAGGGCATTCCAAGCAGTTTGTCTACCGGTTCCTCCATTACTGTCAAAACATAGTACTAACTTTTTCATAAGGAGAAAGTCCACAGTTGTGATTTTGGCAATACCCTCGGTATTCTTACCTGCGTTTCCAGAATATTCTCCGAGTGAGGTTAGATTGTAATCACTGAAGTCATCACTTATTCGAAAATTGTTATAATTTACAAAGAAAGATGTGCCACCAGAATTTGTCATCTCAATTCGAAGTTCATACTTCTTCTGGTTTGTCAAATAGGATAGTTTGTGATTGCCAAGCCAAAATTCATTAGATAGAAACCCAAATCCAAGGTTGTAGTCTGTCCAGGTCCGTCCAAAGTAAACGTCTCCATTGTGACGACGTTGGAAGACCTTTGTAAGTTACACGAAAAGAAGAAATGACAATTTTTGTGTTTTCTATGGCAAACCGCCTCCTTGCATGGTCTCTTATATAAAGGACTTACTTGAAGGAAAATTTCATTATGGTAAACAATGAACCGCCTGTTTGACACCGTGGTGACTTTAACAGAGACTATGCTCCAGTGACGTGATATTACACAATTTAATGACTATCCAGACACCTACCATTTTACTTACACGCAAACAAGTCTTGTTAAACTCGAGAAAATTCATAAAAGTAACCTAATGCAATACGATAAGTACCGTGTTAAGTGTGAACTTACCGTCCAACCTCCTGAATCCTGTCTGTTGTCACAGTAGACCTCAAATGGCTCGGGATAGCCATCTGGCTTTATTAAATATACTCCACTTGAATTAATAGACGAACATTGTCCTTGGACTTCCTGGCAGTCTCTTGGATACTCAGACCGTTGGTAAAAGAAATACGTAGAACCTATGAGCAAAATGTTTGTCAAAGTGAAAAATAGGGTGACGCTAGCTAAATGAATAATATATCAACATATGTCACGTTCTTTTGAACCAATGGTTTTTTTAACCCAACCAGTACCACAGTGTCTGAAACCCAGAATTTCAGGTCATTCTTGTTCAAAACAGTTTAAGCTCAAATATAGACAATAAACATACCTACAGTATTGTGACCACTCCCCACTTGCTGGTTATCCTGAAATAAATTGAATAATCGATTGCTATTGTCGAAGGAGATGGACGTAGTGACTCTCATTAAGTGAGTAACAAATGAATTACGAAATATTAATCATATTGCTAATGTGATCGGTAGGCCTACATTTTAAACCTTCACAAATCATAAGACAGGTGTCTTGTTGTTAGCAGATCCGTTTTTAAACAGTAGTGTTGTTACAAATTAAAAAATCCAAATGAAGGCAATCTTTACCGTCTATGAAAAGAGTGATATAAACCCCCTCGTAAATCTCGAGTGGTGTAGGAATTCTCATGTTCTTAGTGTTTTAAAATCAATTTAGCTTAGTGAAATCATTTTGCTGAATTTTTAAGAAGCTCGTGAGGCGTAACAAACCCTAAACATTTGATAGAATCAGTTAAACTTAGTTTAAAAGCCCGACTTCATTTGTATTTTTAAGTTGTTAGCATTTTCTTTTTTAATCCTAACTTAAAGTGATAGCAAGATGCCAGATTATCCTGTTATTGTAACTTAAGAATGCCCGTGAATAGATAACTGTCCTTTATATACTCCAATGCCCTTTAATAATTTGGAATGATGCCTCCAAAGTGGTGCTAACTTAGGTTACACTTGAAGCATTTCACATCACTTTCAACACAACGGAGCCAAAAAGTTCTCAGCTGCTTTCAGTAGAAAGTGTATAGGGTTGTGGGTAAGGTTGATGTTTTAAGTGGGAACGACTTGGAGTATTCAATTTTGCCAACGTGCAGAGTTCTGCCAGACAACTAGTCCACGAAGTAATACTTTCCTTCTCTGACTTTTGTCGTGTCCAAAGGGAACGGAATTGACAGTATTCCTATCCTTGTTATTTGTGAAAGTGACATTGTACAATATTTGTCCGTAAATAAGTAACGTTATTTTACGAAAGAATTGTTTTTACATCTCCCGACAAAAGTATTCAACTTCGACTTAATTAGTTAAGTCCTTTTTTGTGGAAGAGATATCAACAAAATTGGATCACACTTCTGACAATAAATTGTGTCTTACATCATAGAACGGACTTCTTACCCTACTGTAAGACTTGACTGGGTAAGTCTTTCAAACGTCCTTACTAGATTCATTTTCAAAATGATTGATACTATAGCTTTGTAAAATTCAACGGATTATCTCGAACTCAGTATAGCAACTTGGGGTAGAAATACTAGGCCAACAAAACTCAACCCCACAAATCAAAAAAAAAAAATGCAATAAAATTTTGCCGTTCCTCCATTTTAATAGCTGGGATAATGGTTTCAAAAAGTGAGTATTTTTTCTGAAGGGGAAGCTTGAACCTCCCAGCACCGAAAGCCCGAGACCAATATGTAGCATAGGTCCTTCTCCAGGAAAATCTTGATATTAAACAATAAGATGAGATTAGCTAGACTTGCAATAAAGATGACGATACGCAAAGGATAATAAATAATAACTTGTATAAAAAGCAGTGTGGTTGACCACTTTGCAATTTAGGAATCGGCTGGTCAGTAATGATCATGTGTAATTCAAGATGGAAAAGGCAGAGAAAGCTGGGTCCTCACGAAGGACAATTTTGACTTTTCTAGTACATGTAATTCAAGCTAGGTACTTTCAGAAACGTTGTAATTGAATTGTTCAGTTTTTCAGTTATAAGCTCTCTTCTCTTTCAGTGACACGTTAAGAAAGGAGGGGCAGACAATATCCTTACCAGCTTTTTTATCAAACTCTGTGAGATGAATGTTCTGGCATCTAGTAATCGACTGTGAACATAAACATTTTTTATTGAATCTTGTATTCTTAGGTAGTGTGTTCACTCTCCAATTTTGTAATAGGCTAAGCAGTAATCATGGACAGTTATCCGTCAAACTGACCAAGATCAGAGAAAATATACGCATTTTCAATGACATTATGGGTTACCCTATCCTCATTAATCTCTGCGTGTCTGTACAGTGATTCTGCAGCCAGTGCATTTAGGAAATTTGAAGTACACCGCCTTTAGCAAGTTTCTTGCATCTGGCTATCAAAACATGTTTTCAACAAAATCCCCAGTTGTAGGAAAAATAGTCCTAGCGTTTATTGTTTTAAATGAAACGTTCTAAGTTTCAGATAGTGACACTATGCTCCCTAAATTGTACGCACCATGGACGCACCTCCAAACGTCTGCGTTGCCTGAAAGTGCTCTCTTCAAAACCTCTTCATTCGAGCAACCAAACTAAACAAGTTCTATTTTCAAAATATAGCTTCTGCCTCTATCTGGACAGCCCTTTTTGAAAAATTTGTCGCCAAACCTTTGACAAAAATGTAACCTAATGCGGCATTTCCATATACCATTCCATAGGAAACGGACAGACTCCTTGTCGCACGTGCGACAAGTAGTCGGAGATTATTGGCATTCTCTCGGGCATTCTCAGCTTCTATTCCAAAGGAAACAGACATATTTAATGAAAATAATGAATAAACATGGAATTTAGAAATCCATTTTAAGTTTAGAAATTGTTAATAGATGTTTTTTGAATTAGTTATTCTAAATTTGTGCGATTGTGTTCTTCTATGAAGCAAGTACTTGGTTTCACGCGGCAGACAAGAAAACCACCAACTGTTGGGCAGCGATACTCAAAATATAAGGCTGGACTTATTAGTTTCCTTGTAATGTTTATACTAACAGGTCGCAATTTGCTCTTAATGAAGCATTGTAATTAATCTCATTCAATTAACTTTCTTTAATGTTCTCAGTGTTGATACATAAAAGTGCGAGTACTACATTAGATCTTCAAGCTATACAGAGATATAAATTTTAAGCCATGTTGTTCATTCATAATTTGATATGATATTGAGTATACGAAGAAATGATACTTGTGTTGTGCAGATTCCTCCAAGCCTCCAAGGCTGCAGGTCATAACGTATTATGAAAAAAACAGCGGTTGTTTGAATTTGTTCCGTTACCGAAAACGAGAAAAGTTGCCAAATTCACAAAATTGAGTGTAGAAATGTAAAACCCAAAACTAAATTGGAGAGAGAAGACACAATAACAAAGGCAATTATGTAAGGTTGTAATAATCCAAGTGTATGGTAAACGATTAGAAAGGGCGTGCAAGAAAATATGTCACATGAAACATACTGTAATTGATTTTGATGTAAGGAAGTTAAACGAATCAATTTTGCAGCCATCTTCCGAAATGCTAGAGACAAACCAAATTCTTAGTTTGTCTACAGTTTGTTGTACTGAATGATGAATAAATTTTTGTCTCGGCTAACTTCACGCGGCAACGGCTATTACTTGATTCTACAAACGAGCTCAGAGTAGCTTAGCTTAAGATCTGGTCTTTTACAGCGAAAAAAGTGAAATGACTCACCATTTGCTGAGCTAACAGCTGATTTGCAGTCCAAAAGAAAACGAAAAATGCAGCGAAACGTTTTAATTGATGAGAATCCATAATTATAAAATGAAATACTTGTTTCAGCTCTGACGATCCTCACACTGTCAAGGCTGAAAGCATAATGAACAAGTGTGAACTTCCAAGGCGCTTCTTTTACATTCTTTGGCCAAAGAAAGTTAATATCAGAAGGGTGATAAGGATGTATGGTAGACGAAAAGTACGCACAGTTAAGTAAACTACTCAAATGACACAAACAGCATGGACCGCCGTATGGCTGTATTCCGAGTTGCTATTCTGTAAGTTGTTTGGGGTCACGTGACATGCTCGTCTCGTATCGGTATCCATAACACGGATGTATTTCTGCCGTTCTACTTCAAACAAAGTTCGCTGAAGACAGAAACCACCCAGAAGTATTTTGCTTGTCACAAAGGAAACTTTATAATACACAGGAAACAAATGCCCAATACACTTTGATATATTGCCTTAAAGGTCGTGTGACATGCCATCAAAAAGAGCTGTTTCACTTGTCAGTTAAAGAATTAAGTCGTCCAATGAAAGATCCGTTGGAATTATTTCAGTATATTTTACCGTTCTCAAAATACCGTCTTCAAAGTTTGAAGGTTTCTGAAGAAAGGCATTGCCTATGCAAAAATACTGATGTGGAGTGTGCACAGTGTTAACATTTCTTTTGTTAACCCTATATAAAATATCTCTTAATTACTGATCAGATAGATTAGTTTGTTGAAGGATATCAATGTTTCTAAAGGAAAGAATTTTAACTTTCATAGTAAACCCCTCAGGGGATAACAATGCTACCAGTTTTCTTGAAATTAATGTTGAAAAAACAAAGGCTAACATGAGTCATATATGGTATGTTCATCTTTCGATGTCATATATTTGCATATTTAGCTCATGTTTATTCATGATACAAGTGTGAAATAGAAATTGCTCTGTAAAATGGTCAATATTTGATGGATTTTATTGGGAATTGCGGATATTTTCTGCATATTTAATGCTTCTTAAATCAAATATCTATGTTATTTTTATGTCACACGACCTTTAAGTTTAAAATCTTAAACGACTGAGGATGTAGGCAAACAACGTTGGTGTTAAAGTTGTTTAAACTTTTTTGGAAAATGTAAGTAACATTCTTTAGCAAGATTCCTTATTAAACACCCAGTAACCATAGCGGGTTCACCACAATTAATGGTACTGAAAGTGTCTATAACTACAGCGGATCCAGTAGCGATTCCAGGGTGCCTGAAGCTATCGTATGTTTGTTCAGAAAAAGATGATTTAAGATTACGCTCTCTATATATCAGATTGCACCACTTGACATCTTATATAGCCACGTTGTCCCCGATATCCCTTATTTGCATCAATTGGCGGTACTCCTCCTTTGGAAAATGTCAATCTCTTTAATGGGATCTCAGAATTTAGAAGCAAATTACGTACAAGCTGTGGAAGTGCCATTTCCGGTAGTCTGGAAGGTATTTTGGCAAAAGGCTCTATTAAGCTGGTACAGTAGGCAAGAAATGCTGTTGCTTCCATTAGATAACACAGCACACTATCTTTCAATAGATATTGTTAATGATGTAGCATTCATAGGGATGTATCCCATTTCCATGTAATCTGTGTTGATTTCCTGCATTCTGATTGGCTGAAAACCATTCGAAAATGGTGTCGAATGGCTTTAGGGGCTGGACTTTAAGAGAAATACTCTCACCTGACAGTAGCCACGATGAAAAAAAAATGGAATGAATATACAACTGAAATTCGTTGGTTGAATTGTGGGTTCTGCAAAATGAAAAACACAAATTTGGAAAAGCATACACATTGAAATCGGATTCCGGTAATTGAGAGTTCACGTATGGTTTCAACTTGAGTATGCTGCAGAATGGTCAATTACTTTAACTAGTAGGAACTCCCTTAAGGAATATTTCAACGTGTTTTTTTCTTTCGTGCTGCTTTTGTTGGTCTCTAGTAATTTTCATTCACACTTTCTTGCCAGTTTCGGCAATTAGTCTTTTCGAAGTGCCATGCAATATCGATTTCCTCATTTTTTCTTTTTTTTTATTTGAAATGCTGCTAAATATCTTGTGAATTTGTAGTAACTAAAAGAATATATTTACAGCTGCATTTGGAAATTTTCGTTAAATAAAATAGTATCATATATGGAGCGAAATGGTAGGTACTTTGGAGTGAAACGAATTGCTTTTTAGGCTAATAAATAGTGGGGTGGATCAAGAAGGGTGAACTGGTGGGGACCAACTGGTGGTGGGGCGAAACGACCGGACATCCTGAGTCAATCTTCATATCTTGAATCGATCAGCAAAGGCACGTCGTGTTTTAAACGTAATCACCACCGGCGTAGGTTCTCTGAGCACCACAAAAACGAGCATTTCCTGTTATCCTCACTTATCAGGAATAAGACGAAGTACAACGTATTTTTGAAGTGTCAGCATCTCAATAGCCCAGAAGTATACACTTTATTGACTGAGCTAAAAAGTTGTTTTTAAAATCGCACCATTATGGTGTCTAAGTAGGGTATATTATGCTAGCAACCAGACTGGGGACGTGTGACATGTTTTGCCGACTGCAAAGGTAAAAAAATGTCGACAGAAAAAATGACACGCCTAACGCAAAGCAAGTGTATACGGGTCTAGGGGGCTCAACTCGGGTCCCAAGTCGGGGCCATAGGAAACGCCCTTATGGGGTCGGGAATGAAGGTCCTGAAATCCTGAAATGTTTGACCATTTTAAAATTTATGGGCATTAGAATGAAGTATTCAGCACTTTCAGGGCGTTTCATGTGCAATAAATAGACAATAGACAACTAAAATCAAGATATGAACACTCATTTTTTGTAATTTCTAGACCGACTAACAGCGATCGAGTTGTTGATCCTGGGAATTATGATGGGGGGGGGGGGTGAACGGATGATTGTAGGGGTCGTATGTGGCTTTAAAACGGTATCATCACTCAGACTTTCTTACAGGAAGTAGACCTAAGTACTCCATATGAGGCATTGACGAAAGCACGCGAAGTGCATGGAAAAATATATATTTTACAAGCAGTTTAGAAATCAGAGTCTACTCTATTGCGTAGGAGGTTTTTTCTTGTACAAATGACTAACCTACGGTTTGTACTTTTCCTCTGTAGAGGGGTTTATCCACTGAATAGCTATATGGAAAGGAAATATTGAAGAAATGGAACAAAAAACTCAAAGGCGTTCAAATTTTGGGAAGCTTATAGAAGAATCTGCCCTACTTGGGAGCAAAAAGTCATTTACCGTCCGCCTGGGATATCATAGTTTATTACATACATTAAGGATTCCCGACAAAGTTGGAAAGTTCTTCCTTCAATGAGATTCGACGTAGCCCGCTGTCCAGTGGAGCCGCCTGGTTTTGATGATTTGGGGCACCACATAAGATGATGTCGTAATCCCATCTCACATGAACCCATAAAGTTTGTGTTAAGTATGCATATTTGTATCTACGATAATTTGCACCCAGGTGTGGGCCCTTTGTGGTCACCCAGTACAAAGATGTAGCCCCCTCCCCATTGCGAAAAGTTTGGCAAAGGTTTGAACTGATAATATGTTGAAAAATCGTTCTTAGTTTTGTTGGGTATAAGGGTGTGGTGTCTTAGTGGAGAGTTTGGAGTATGGTGTCTTAGTGGAGAGTTTGAAACTGCATCCTTTGGGAAATTTTTGTTTAGGTTAGGTGGCTTAGGTGGAAAATGGTGTTATCTTAGACGAAGGTTTGAACTGATTCATGTTAAGGAAATGCCATTATTTAGTGATATTTTGGCTGTGGCATAGTACACCTCCGACAGGGTACCATGAGAAAGTCACAGGGTCTCTTTGAAGCTGTGGTGTAACTGGAAAATAGGGATGTTAGGATGATGCATTTAACTGACATACAAATAACACTTACGGAGAGCTGACACCAAAATAGTACTTTTACTAATTTGAACGAGAATCCACATTTACAGCTTTTAATTAGGAATGATCAAAAAGGGGTGTATAAAGGTATTACAACAAAGTGGTATAAAGGATAAATTAGTTGCATGTTTGATAATGCTTTGTAAGCTTGTGCAGCAAGTAACATACTTTAAATCATGAACATCACGCTACAAATGCTGCTTATAATAGAAAATTGCCACATAATCGCCCGGTGATCGATTTCTGATAGATGTTTTTAAAACGAATGAATCAATTAGACGAAAACACACCTCATCCAGCCCCTACAGAAATTAGAGCTTAAACGCCTTTGGATTTATTTAAATGAAAGTCGAAATTTGTCGGAAATAGCTTGGGGACACGCCCCCTGCACCTCGTTCCGGCGCCACCATCCGTGGACCTGCGCCATCCCTAAACCCAAACGTTGTAATTTTCATAAAATTGCATTCTAAAACACAAATCTGTCACTGCCAGTATGGTGGAAAGCGGTGCATTGACACCCCCCCCCCCCTCAAATTATGTTCGGCTGACACTGTTCGTTTCGCCTTCCTTGGTTCTCACCTGTTCCTCCCTCCTTTCATGTTTCCTTTATTTTGCTGACTGGTGTAAAATTTTTGTCGTCTCACCATGGCACGATAGCAAAATGCCATGAACATTTTTGGCATGTCTTGGGAGCTTATTGTGCAGTTACGCCGAACGAATATGTTTATTCATGTGTTCTTGACGGATATTCTCAAATATTACGACATGATTTGTCTACAGCCTATACATACGTTCCAGTTTTCCCTCCCTCCCCCTCCTTGTACACAAACACATATGCGTTTTTCTTTTTGTTTTCCTTTTTTTCTCTTTTCCCCTCTGTCCTCTTTTCCTTCTTTTTCATTTCCCTTCACTCTCTTTCTTCTTTACCTCTCTCCTTCCCTCTTTTTCTTCCCCCCTTCCCTACATTTTGCCGACTTTTTCTGACTGGTTTCGTGAATCGGGGTGTCGCACCCCCACACCCCCTCTATCAACAAGTGTCATGTAGACTTAACAACCCCGCCGAGTTAAGTGGAAGCAAGTTAGCAAAGTTATCCTCTACCGTATGAACGAAAGTCTGAGGACCGCCATCATGATAAACCAGGGGAGGCACACATCCTCAGTAATTGACTGGTTTAGTTCCCTCAAGACCCCCACTTTTATGGTCTTCGAAGTTGTAGACTTGTATCTCTCCATATCTCAGCAGCTACTCACTGTAACGTGGGTAAAAACACGTGCGAACATCTCAGAAATAGACTTTTCTATCATCATGCATGCCGGGATGTCGGTTCTGTTTAGTAACATTACCCCTTGGATAAAGCAAGGTAACCCTAACTCCATTGATATCACAATAAGCAGCTTTGATGGCGCTGAGGTATGTGTACTGGTCGGCCTTTACATTCTGAACAGCCTTAGCAGGCACTGTCATATCTCCAATTTCAGCATCTACAGAGATGATGGCATAGCATACTTGAAAACGAGCTCCGGAAGACTGGCCGACAGAGCTCGCAAGAATTTCATTAAAACTTTCAGGGAGGTTGACTTGAAAATCATCTTCGAGACTAACCTCTACGGCGTGAGCTTCCTCGATGTTACGCTTAACATGAAAGATGGTCCTACGCCCCCTACAGAAAACCCATTGACACCCCCTGATCATTCGGCCAAATCACGTACCACTGAGACGTGCCAACTGTCACCGTGAGTCTCAAGGTTTCTGGCATTGTCTCACGGTGAAAATATCCCAACCGCTTAAACTATAGCGGCCTGACGAGAGGGATAGCCTAATACATTAAAATTAATGGGAATCTTTGCATTTGATGATGCAAAATATATGCATCATGAACCAAAATATATCCATCCTGAGACTTAATTTTTCATTCAGAGATATACTTAAACCTCAGAGCTTCCGGGGGCTTCGCCCTCCGGAATCCACTAGGGGTCCTTAGGCCGGCCAAGTGTTTTAGCCAGCGCCTATTTGTGCGATAATGTCGCATAAACAGCGACAAATGTTGCACAAAAAAAAATCTGACAAGCAAATTCTACCCGGGTGTAAATTTTGAGGTTCCTCGTTAGGGCAGAAATCCACTCAAATATTGCACCATTTTCTATCTAGGCACCTTACAAATTGCAAAAATTTCTAAAGGGGAGGGGGACACCCCCTCAGACTCCTCCCCCAGGCCACACATCAGTAAATGTCGCATTCAGGAAACGTTCTAGCTAAAGCACTTGCGGGCCTCTGGATCTCAACCGCTTAAAACTATAGCGGCCTGACGAGAGGAATAGCCTAATACATTAAAATAAGTGGGGATCTAGTTTGTATTTGGTGATGCATTATGAACAAAAATATATCCATCCTGGGACTTAATTTTTCACCCAGAGATATGCTTAAACCTCAGAGCTTCCGGGGGCTGCGCCCCCTGGACCCTACGAGGGGTCCATAGGCGGGGCCCTGGACTCCACCCGCTAAATCTCGTTTTCGCACTACGCATTACCAGATCCGTCGCCAAAACATAATCTCCACACCCCTCCCCCCAAAGATAACACCTTCGCTACGCCCCTGATTACCTTTAATTATTAGTAAAACTCAATCATCTTCTTTTAAAGTAAATTTAAATTTGAAGGACATAAGTAGTGGCTGCAAATTAATTTAAAACAACTGTACAGCTAAACCTCACAAATATCCTGTTAAATTTCAAGTAGGCCTATCTTTCATGTTAAGTTAGAAAATAAATATTGCACCAAGGAATTACTCTATATATGTTAAAATTTCACAACTTAGTGAGAAACATAGGCCTATTATAATATGATTCTCAAGAGCCATTCATGAAATGAACCAGCCGGGTACACTAATTCAAATTTGGGTGACTGCATTTTTCCTTTAGATTTAATGTAACATATCTTCTTGAAATCTGAAACTGTTTCTAAAAGTACAGAATGTTTAGATGCAACTTAAAGGTCTAAAATGTGTCATTTTCTCCCATCTGGGAGACATATTGACCAAATATTTTGTTGCAGGCCTACGCTACGGCTACGCGCCAACCGATGGTGGTTTCCCCACTAGCGTACATAGAGCACTAAGGAAAAGCCCACTCTAGGTACCAGCCTTGTAGGGGTGCCATGCCACAGCCTAAAACTTTAGTAAATAATTGAAATTTTAGATCATATTTTCACCCCAAATCCCTATCTCCCAAAGATAACACCATTTTGGATCTAGGAAAACTAAGAACAAGAAAAACTTCTCCATGAGTAGGGGTGTCATCCCTCCCCTGAGGCAACATTCCCTTCAATTACACCCTACCAAAATAAAAAAATCACTTAATAATGAGGATTTCCATATTTTTTTTTACCAAAACCAGGTCTTATATGCACCTCTCCCCTCAGCACCCTCCTCAGGATGGCACCCTCATGTCCAGGTGAAAAAGAAGGGTCCGCCCGGTGTTAACTATCTTTAACAACTTGGTGCTCCGCTTAGACAGTGTCGCAAACTGCCCCTAGAGATTTCGTCCATGCAACGATCCTGAAAATTAAAGGGGAAATCTCCAACCTCTGTAGGGATCACGTATCAAGAGAGGAGCTTAGAGTAATCTAAAATCATGAGTATACTATACGGTAAAATATGTCGCATGATGTGAAAGACTGGGAATATGTATTTGAGGTTATGCAGCTTTTATATAAGGGATGCCTTGTCACAGCCAAAATATCCTTAAACAACGTGAATTTCTCAGCATGAATCAGTTGGAAGATTTGCCAAGGAAAGCACCATTTTGAATGTAAGCCACCTTGCATAAACAAAAATTTCTCAAGGGGAAAAGATGTCACCCCTCCACTTACACACAACCTTCTCCTACATCCACCCACCCCACGCCACCAGTTATCAACTTCTGGCGGGGCCACTGCTTACAACCACCACCGTCGAAATTAAAGTTTTAAAGAAAGGAATTACTATATCTCATATTTTAATGTAAATTTCAATGATACAATTGACTTTCGTATGTAAAGTTTCATTTACTTCACATCCACAAGAACCCCCTAAACAAGTGTCTCCTGTATATCCCTTAAGCAGGCATTTTCTAAAGTTGTGACTTTCAAACGAAAAGTATGATTATACAGCGGCGTAGGAAGATGTTTGACATGGGGGGCATACCAGATGCGATTTCTTGACCTTGATCCCCCTTCCCACACCAGAACATCATATTTGCTCATTTTAATTTTTCCGATTTTAATTTAGGCAAAATAAAAATATTCATAGAAAAAGGAAACAACTACAACATCAACATCCATGCAGCAGTGATGTAGCTAAGATTATTTGTTTGGGAGGCTCTGGAGGACTGGAGATATTGTTGTTTTTTTGGGGGGGGGGGGAGGGGGACTCCCGTTTACTATCTAAGCGGAGTGCCACCATAGGTTGGCGCAGAGCGTAGCAAGAAAATTTGAGATTGAAAACATCCTAGATCGCAGGAAATGGCACTTGCCAGGCTTGACAGCCGCCATCAAAGATATGCAATTTTTGTAAAAAAAGGTAAAACTTGATTTGACTTTATTCTAAAACATTTATGTGAGGACGGATTAGCTCAGCTGGCCGGACTTGGGGTTCGAGGATTGCATGTTTGAATCCCATTTATCATCTAAGCGAAGCGCCACCATAGGTTTGCAGGGAGCAAACCGAGAAAATTTGAGATTTTAATACATCCCAGATTGTCAGAAATGGCACTTGCCAGGCTTGATGGCAGCCATCAAGATGTGCAGTTGTTGTGAAAATTTTTTAAAGGTTGATATGAATTTGTTCTAAAACACATTAAGTTTGTCACAATCTATCCGACTTTATTCAAAATTATTCAGAGTGGAGTTAGCCCCATGGATTTCGGTGGACTGATTGGAATGGAGATTTTCCACAGCCAGAGTCTACTATTATTAAGTTGGTGGCGCCAAGATTTGCCCGACGGGGACCACCGACCCGAAGCTCCGACAGCCCAAATGCCGTCGGGTATAAGTGGTATTTGAAAAAAAACCTGTGTACTAGACCATTTCATTCGGGGCATATATTGCATAAAATCTGTATATACTAGAGAAGCATAGTTCCGCGTTGATTAAATGTTTTCCCCGGAATCTAAGCTGTAAAGATTGCAAAGCGCGAGAAGCGCGAAAATTTTTGGTAGGTTTTCACAAAAAACGTATGTAAACATTAAGAACAAAAGAAGAAAGAAAATCTGTAGGGGTTCTAGACCGTATAGGAGATAAAATGCATTGTATCGAAAAAAACCTTACCTATTCGATGAAATAGCCAAACATTGCTCCCTGAGTCCCTCACCAACTGACCGTACCGCTTGGCACACACAAGAAAACAGTTTCGATAGCCTTTGCGATATGGGATGAAATTTGCGACCTGTGTACTTTTCCTACATGTTCCTAGGTAAGGTGAAAAGGACTTGCGCTGTCTAGCGATGTAGAATGGAACTATGGAAGAAAGTAGTGTAGCTCTTCTGCGCGCGTAGCGCGCCGAAAATTTTGCGTTCTTATTGGAGAAATTGTCCTCTTGCGAGCAAAAACGGGTAAAACGAAACTGTAAACTTTCGCGATGTTAGTGGGAGGGGGCAAAATGACATCTGGCCCCCACAAATCATATTATGGGGCCATGGCCCCCTTGGCCCCCCGGTTCCTACGCCACTGTTATAAGGCTTACTAAGAACTTTGGTTCTTGATGTTGTTTTTCAAGGTCATGTGCGATTACCACCCTACACCCATCCTACCATCAACATAAGAGCCAGTCCAGCCCATTGAAGAATGGGGTATTGTTACAAGACGACCCGTCAGGAACACCGGATTGAATCCATCGACGAGCGAATGGAAAGCTCCAGAGAATTCAACTGTAACGCAGCCTTTCTAGAATTTTCTCGAAGGAACTGTTTACGGACTGCGACACTTCTAAGAAACTGCAATTGTTTACAACTACTGTGCATACAAGGAACGTTCTCGTAATTGCTCGACTGTGTGCTTTGGAAGTTTCTAGATTAAGGAACGTTCTCGTAATTGCTCGACTGTGTACACTAGAAGTTTCTGTTAAATTCTGGAGAGTTCTCGATTACAAGGCAGTTCAACAATTGTTGTGGGGAGAGACATCATCGAGACCAGACGCTGTTGAGAAGTTGTTCTCTGACCGAATCACCTAAGGCCAGCCACTGACACTGTGCACTTGTGATAAATTGCCTTACGCCGTTTCTACACTGTGTATTGAGATTGTTATCATCCATCATCGCCTAGCCTTGTCGTTATTCGCTCGTGGAACCAGTTCCTACGCTACAGCACGCTGCAGGTCTACTACTGTACCATCGTCAACGTGCATGCACTACCAGCCCTTGGATTCTGGTAGTATTCCTTGTGAGCAGAGAAGATGCTAATGGAAGCGTTCTTCCTTCTTCCTCAAATTGTTATCAATCAATCGGGATTCATCGATGAAACAATGTTTAATGTCTTTTGAGGCATCCTGCCTAAAGTCTTTTACTGCATTAATACCTCAGTCTCCTAGCATTTCTCCTCTGGATACCCACAGGGCCTGTGAATCAGAAAACCAGTAAGAATAAGCCTTAAACATTGCAGTAATGATCAAGGAGGTTGAAGAGTTATTGCATTTTCCGCGTATTGTGCCATCCTGGAAATATATTATATGAAATTATCGTAGTAAGCATTGTTTTGAAAGTCTGTTGACCTACCCCTTTTCTTACTCATTAATCACGTGCTCATCACGTACTTGTCACGAGCTCCAAACGTGCTGCCGTATACTGTACAACTATCTCATCGTTACGTGAGGAGGATGAGATATTGTAGTTACTTTGCCTGCTGGGCTGTATACGGCATTGTTAGCTGAAACAGCAACAGTTGCCATGGTAACAGTTAATTTTCCCAAGGTTGAAATTCGATGAATCGTATGCAGGGCAGTAGCCCTGGCGAAATCCCTGGGGCAGTTCATGACAGTTCATACAGTGGCGTACCTATAGTTGACACCCAGCGGATCCTTTCATTGTCACACAGTGCCTTCATAGTGGGGGGGGGGGATAATAGGACAGTTCCAAGTGGAGGACGTGACATTTATGTAAGGTCGAGTCGGTGCAAATTTGGGCTGTCTCTGATAAAGCTTTGAACTGATTCCATGGTTATAAGTTTCATTATATAGTGTGTTTTTTCTGTAAGGTTGGGGGGGGGGTATAGGAACTGGGGTGATACACCTACTCTTTGAGAAATTTTTGTGTGTAAGGTGCCTAAGATGCAAAATGGTGTTATCTTGGGCAAGCTTTGAACTGGTCACATGTTCGAAAAATTATCACTTTTAGTACCTGTTTTTTTTTTTTGACTGGGTATAAGGAGGGGTGCTGTTTAAGGTCCTTCCCCTTTGAGAAATTTTTGCCAAAGTAAGATTGCTTGGATACATAATGGTGCTATCTTGACAAAGCTTTGAAGTGAGTATATCTTCTTAGAAAAACTTAGTTTTAAGGGTTTGTTGGTTGCTGCATGGCATGACGCAATGCCACAGCCGAAGACTTGGTGGGTGACCTTTCCTTCTTTATGAGGTTCTTGGAAGGCCACCATCAGCTGGTGCGTAGCGTATAGGTCTACTTTTGGCCTAGCCTACTACGATTGCGCAATAATCTGTGATGTCCTACTTGTACAACTCATATTTACCTGCTTTCTTTCCTTTTGAAATAGTCTGTCAGGCAAGTGTCTGTATCTTGCACCGTCGTTGCACCCATCGCCTTACCAAGGTTTGAATACAAATAGTATAGCTCTGTTATTATTCTGTGTAGATTCACTTGTTGGACAGTCCAGGAGGTGTTATTTTTCGAGTAAACACGAGTTTTACAGGGACTAATTTAATTCACCTTCGCAGCAAAACGGAACGAGAGGGCAAAAGAATCGTACTACTTTGCTACAAACAGAATGCGTAATACAGGTCAAATGATCATCACATGACATTTCTTTCGCTCCGTACGTTCGCGTAAGCGCAACGGCGTAATGTTATGATATGGTTAACAACGTGCATTTATATTTGTTGAACGTTGTTTACTCTTCATGCCATCAGCGATATCAGCAAAATGAAAAGCTTCCGGAGGTTTGTCTCTGTCATACACGGCATAAATCGGACGAGAAGTTGCACACATTCACAGAAAAGAGCTTGCAAACATACACAAAATATGCAAAACTGTGAAGGCGTATATAACAAACAGCAGACGAAATTTCGTATCCCTGGTAGGGGTCTTAATTGTAGTGTGTTAGATACCAATAAGGAATAAGGAGACTTATTTCATCACAACACTCTTACAAGAGGTAGATAATAAGTCACTCATGAATGAATGTTACACTTTATCGGTTCTCATCTAGCCCGTGAACAGTGTCGTGTGTTGTTACACTTCTACAACACAGCCCTTGTGCACTGTACAAATTTTTCACATTCCCCGGCCATAATGTCCGGGGATCTCTCACGCCTTCAAATGACAAAGTATTTTCACCAAACTTTGTCCATTAACTACCATTCCCACGATACACCTGCAGATATATTACTCTCCTCCTGGCAAACTATTTGAAAAATAGGCGACTTGAGGCCAAAATTGGGTTCCGCGTTGTGGTTAATGGCAAAGCATGTTCACATACGGATATCATGTATCTTACGAATACGTATAGTATACGCCAACAATACATTTGGTAGTATGTCAATAAATCACACATAGTTACATGTACGTGTATTCGTGTGTACAGTACATGGTACAGTAGCATAAAGTAGATTTCCATACGTCACGAAAATGTTGTTTATTCAAAAAGTAACACCTGTCATACTGTCCAACAAGTAAAAAATCATCGCTGATGTATCCCTCTGTCATACCCACCTATCAAACCTTGGTAAGGAAAAGGTGCAACGAAGGTCAATTTTTAAGGCCTTTTGTGTCATACGCCTGATGGACTAAAATTAAGATGTTTATATGACCCTGAAACTTCTGCTGTTTACTCCCTTGCATAGGCTGTTGTACGGAGAGGGCTCATATGGCCAAGTCACCCTGTAACAGTAAGACAATGATCACATTTTGGCACAAGGTGCACTGGCTTTTCGAAAAAACAAAGAAAAACAAAGACGGTACTTTGAGGAGTACAGGAATGATATCACAAATTATTGCCCAATCTACAATTTTAAATTGATTGAATAAGCTTCAACATTTTACATCTCAGCTCAGGAATGTCCTATGAAGATGGAAAATGAACCATCTGGATGAATTTTTCAAGCTTTGTAACATATATTTTTAATTTTTAGACATAAGGTACACTTTAATCGTAGCCAAAGTGAAGATTGAAAGAAAGCCTTTGACAGCTCCCCGGGCTATAGTCAAATTCGAAACCATGGACCTGGCATGTTTAGCCACTAGAGCTTCCCCACGAAACTTGAAAATCTCACCGACGAAACTTGAGAAAATTTCTCTGAGGAAGGGGACCCTTCTTTCATGGGTAGAAGCTGGGCCCCTTATCCCACACCTAGCGCCACCCTTGTTCAGGGGTCATTGTTTAAGTTACCTAACACTGAGTTTACTTTGTAAGACTGGATAGGTGTCATCTGTTGACCCAACGGAAGAAAGGTTACACTGAGTTCGAAGAATGCAGGGTCGTAGTTAAGGAGACAGGACAACACCCCAAGAAAATTTTAAACCTAGTAAAAATTTTGAGAGGAAAAGTTGCTGTTGTCCTTATACATCTCAACATGTCTTGTCTCCTGAATACTATTTGCCTTATGGAAGCTATCTCTCCGTCCTTTCGGCACCTTGCCTAGCTACGTGTGCATGGCACCGCATCTCAGTGCCAAAATGCTAATTGATCCTGACCCTCATGGGCGTGAATCATGGGGGTAACGGGGGGACGCGTCCCACTCATTTTTGGAAGAGGAACATCTCCAAAAAGTCCCCTACACACTTTTTCAAAATGATGAAAACTAAAACTGTGATGAATTGTATTATAACATAGATTACGAATTGACACTACATTTTCAAAGGTAAATTGCGCCCAAATATGGCACCATTTGCCCCTTCTTATTTCCTTTTTTGAAAGGGGAGGTGAACACCCTCCCCTTAGACCCCTCACCCAGGACGGGGATTCGCAAATGGTGAAAAGTCCCCCGCCCCCACACACACACCGTTGGAGATGGATCCACGCCACTGCCGACCCTTACACTTATCAAAAAGAACCACAGTTGCATATTGACAGGAGTCAATTGACGGGAGTCGAAGCTTGTTGGCACCAGATGAAGCCACTACTAATGAACGGGAATGTCAGAAATGTTTCTTTTTATGAAGAGCAAATAATCTTTTTTGTTTATTTATCCATCATTGAAGCTCATAGGGCAAGACTTCAGTGTGTTATTTTCAGGGTCAAGCATTACACTTCCAAAATTCTTAGGTAATTCATTCATGTACCAACTGATCTTGCTTACAGGGCGCATCTCATTATTAGTGATCTTTCTGATTATTCGTCTCTCGAAGATTAACATTTTTTTCATTTGATGTTACATAAGTTTTAAAAATATTAGCAGAATTTCAAAAATGAGAAATTTCTCATTGTGTTTACAATTTATAAATGATGACCTGAAAATTCTCTCGGAAAATACTACAACGAAGTTTGCGCTAAACAAGGGAGATACCTCTTGTGGCAACTACCTGGTCAAACAATGGGAACTATTAAAAGTTTATAGTTCACAAATGTTTAGGCGGAAATCCCGGGGATAGGGGATATACCCCCCACTTTTTAGATACTCCCATGGATTCTCACAATTTCACACATTTACTTTGAGGGATCATTATCCCCCATGTTTTCACACAAATTTACTCTACTGTACATAACTACCAAGAAATTGCATTAACGTTAAAGAACGATCTCATCACCTGACACCCAGAGGAGGCGGCGCATATGCATATGAGACTAGTTCTCAAAAAAAGTGGGAGATGCAACACATGCCCAGTGGTTGACAAGAGCATACTCCTCAACATTTTGGGTCCTAACGGCATCAACTTTACTGTTAAACAGCACTTTACCTGTACTTCCAAGAATGTGTTTTATATCTTTGTTTGTCGACGTTGCAACTCACTGTATGTGGGAGAGAGCAAACGTCACCTCGCAGACCGAGTCACTGAACACCTCAGGTCCATCAAACAACATCAAACCCCCAAGGTTACCCGGTAACCACACATTTCAATCCCCCATCACCATGCTCGATACAGGACTTGGCCGTTACCTCAGCCATAATGTGCCGAAGTTCTGACCGTAATACTGCGGAAAGCAGCTTAAGCTAAAACCCCTCTCTCTACACGGTCTTAACGTTAGGGTGGACCTCTAATTATAACTTGCTCCGTTTTGAATTCCCTTTACACTAGTTTAGCCGGTCTCCATACCGCAGTTAACTTTCTCTCATTACATTTTGATTTGTTCTAACTGGTGGCGCTATTCGACAACTAGGAAAAGGACTGCAACAAGAGAACTTTATAATGCATACTAGCCTAGTTACCGAACACTTTTATATATATATATATATATATATATATATATATATATATATATATATATATATATATAGAGCTATACTATATATAAGTCGTGATTGGTAGATCGAAGTTAGAATGTGTAGGTCGAAGAGTAATTGGTTAATACATTCGATCTTGAAATGAAACCAATCCTAGATAGAGCGTAGCCCTTATCAAAGAAGGAAAGGTTGAAAGAAAAGCACCAGAGAGGAAAACTAAGCAGCACGTGCGGTCAACGGCTTTCGCGGCCGTGCCTAGAACCACCAGCCAATGCAGCTTCTGATTTCCAGACGAGACAACAGACTTCTTATACCAGCGAGCTCAGTTTCTCTCTCCTTGTTACCATGGTAATCCCTGAAGCGGGAATGAATATTCAATATATATATATATATATATTCTTCGTTTTGGCTTGTCTTTAGTGGTTGTTCATTTACACTTGAGTTTTCGTTATCTGATGAAGAGCTCGGAGAGCTTGAAAGCTAATAAACTTTATATCTTGATTATGTTTCACTGGATCTTCTATGATTTTCTCATTTTTGTTATCTGGTGTGATGCTTTTAATGTTGATATATATATATATATATATATATATATATATATATATATATATATATATATATATATATATATATACATTTATCACCAGATAATGCCACCGCCTACCTTCAGTGAAGTGTTCGGTAACTAGGCTAGGCTAGGCTAGGCTAGTTCTCCTTTTTCTAATTGTCGAAGAGCGCCACCAGTTATAACAAATCAAAATGAAATGAGAGGAAGTTAAGTTAAATGGAGGTTGACGATGGCACAGAATGTTAGGTTCACTAACTCTGTGGGGCTCAGTGAGGTGTGACGATGTTAATGTTTACTGAACCCTATAACTATAGTGTACCTAACATTCTGTGCTACCGTCGTAGTGAATGAGGCAAACTGAAATGAGACTAAATGAATCTGGCAAATTTAGATGAGCCAAAATGAAATGAGGCAAGCTTTAATGGGACTAAACGAAATAAGACAAACTTAAATGACACAAAAGGAAATGATGTAAACTGAATTGAGATAAACTCATGGATGTACGGGTCTGTTTTTCTCAGGGAGGGCGGTGATTTTTTCCCCGACTCCAGACTTAATTTAAGTGAGTGTCCAATTTTCAGCCCGACTGAGACAAAATATCTGCCCGATTTAGTCAGGTTTCTGACATTTGGGGGCGACCGCCCCCAGCACCCCGGCCCGTACGGCCATGGACAAAATGAAAAGGAAACTAAAAACAAAATGAAATTAGGCAAATGAAATGAGACAAACTAACATGAAAAATATCCAAATAAAACAAACTGAAATGTAGCTAACGAAGATGAGATAAATAAAAGGGTTAGGTTAGGTTAGATGAGGTTTAACGTCCCAGTTTCCAACCAATTGGGGAGACAGAATCAAGTGAGGTAAACTAAGTACGGGACAAACTTGAACGAGCCAACAAAATAATATCATGAAAAGTAAAACGAGGCAACAAAATACATTTCGCTTTCCATATTTTCATACATGGAATGTAATTCGTCGAATGCTTCAACTTCTGATCTACATTAAAACCAATTTTACCTCTCTAGGGCAAACAACTGCGTTGAAGAACTGCTCTTATATTTACCCATAAAAATTTCCGATTGAATGACAACAGACGGGTTTACGTTATATCGAAAGAGCCTGTCAACAGCCCAGTCAACTGGAATGTTGCCTACATAGCAGGCTGTACGGCATATTACTTGTTCAGCGGCCCTAACGCTTGCGCACGTGAACATCAAATTTTGGGATATTCATAGAAATATTTTGCCCAAGACTGGTGGATTATAAGTAAATATTCAAATGATCAGACCAGTCTAAGTTTTCAGTTTTACGAATTACGAAAAGCTGGCCATCAATGTGAACTCATGACGTCGCACCTGTTTGTTCCAAGTTTACGAATTGTAGAGAATGTTATATCTCCAGCTTTCAATATCGCGAGAAGCAAACAAATCAAATATATAAAATTCGGTTACACCGCTATCTTCCAACGCCTCTATGTTCCGACTTCTCTACATTCACACAATGATCTTCATGCAGACTTTCGGAACATAGAGACGTCGGAACAGACAGTAGTCTTCGAAATTTCACTAGGATGCTCAGATCTAGCTCTTTGTTTGTTACATCTACACCATTGATAAAGAAACAAGTTCCATTATGATTCTTACTCTTCTAAGAAAAGAAATAATTATAAAAGCAAGCCTACACTTTTAAGCTGGATTCCTAAATAGGAAAAAATCTTTTGTTACAACATTGCGTTGGAAAACAGCCAACTATAATACCTCGATAAATAGTGCATTTTCCCCAGGGGTGTCTTTTGTAATCCATTGAACTTTTTACAGCAACAATTTCTGCAGTCTGGTCATCCGTAGCGTGCTGCAAATCTGTTGCACCTCTCTGCTGTGAACATGCGCAGTGCTGTGAGCAAACATTTGTAATATCAGTTGCAAATCTCACTTTATCAAGAAGCGTATACCGAGGCGGCTGAGAGCAAACGTCCAATATATAATTGCATTGGCACGCTGGCCGAGCCCACCTAACTCGATTCCGAGCCAATTCCGATTCCAGTGGTCAGCATTCTAAGCCACTGAGTTCCGAGTTTATCTCAATACTACGGCTTTGTGTACCAACAATCGGGAAGTCGATTTTCTGTAGCTATGACAATATACCTACCGAATATACATTTAATCCCATTACTTTAGACTAATAAACTTTGCAAGGGGATACCATAAGCCATTCGCCACTGTCATGCACCCAAAGCACAACTGGAATTGTTGTTTAATTTAAATAAGCAAAATGGCGGCCCCCAAGACCACATTTTCTTCCGACAGGGGGAAACTTGATTCTTCTAAAAGGAGGAATTTCCCAGCCTGTTCAGCAAGGCTGTGCGCAGCATTGCGAAGGGATACCGACTTGATGAACTGAGAAGTGTTTCTGGCTGTTAATGCAGTTTTTACTCCCCCAGCCTTTAAAAACGTGAGTAAAATTGGAGATACTCCAATGACTCGGGACGTTAAATTGCTTCCCAGGAGCAAGACTGGGAGCGATTATCCCCAGTGTCCCATTTTTCTTTAAGCACAAGTCGGCCAAAAGGGGGATCTTAGCTTATGTCATTTGTGAGCAATCTTTTCTTTGCTTCTCATTAACATCGTGTCTTTCCTTAAGTTTCCGCTCATTAAACATATTTCGTCATTTACTTACAAAAAAATTACTGCTTACTCATATTTGTTATAAAATGTTCATAATATTAGCTAGTTTCATAAACAGATGTAAACCTTTATGACAAAACACAGACAGTGATATACATTAAAGAATGGCATACTTCAGAAGCATTTCAGGTTTCTTTTGCCTGGTGAAAAGATTGTCTTTGGCGCCCTCACAGTGGTCTCTGGTTTAATTGCGTAGGGCCATATTCTGCTGAGTGTGCTATTGTGTGTGACCTGCATGAATCAGTTACTACGAATTAGAGTGGCTTATATTTGATGAGCATAGTCTGAATTTACCCACATTTTTTTCAAGGTGCAGTCACCAATTATAAATTCAGGTTAAGCCTATCCCAAACCTTAAATGGGTAAATCTGCCTTCAAAGGGACTGCTGCATCACCCAGTCGTATTTAGGAATATCCCTTTATCTCTAAATACCATTGGGTACTGCACTTTGACTGACTATTCATTCAGACAATAGCTCCACTCTGGTTGGTCAACGATGACTTGTACAGTAAGTTGTGATTTCAGTGAAGCTCACATACAGTTGGGTGTGAATATGGCCTTGAGCAATTTAAACTCGGTGCAAGCTACTGTGGCTTTGGCTTGAAGGTGTACTAGACAGGTGTTTTTGTGTATATCGAAGGAGGGGCTAGAAGAAAACTTGGGGGAAATTTTTACTGTCTGGGGTAAGATAATAGAGCCTTTAATCGAAACTGGTTAGAAAAATCCCTATCAAGAACTGTCAAATGAGGTCAGACATCGCAGAGTTAACGTTTAAAGCAAATGGAAGTGGTAAAGTCACCTTTGCTAAACACAGGATGTCTCCCAGTCTCCCTTACCTTACAAGAAAAAAGAAAATTACTGCCATATTTCCGTAAGGCGTGGTTAAACAATCGTGTAAGCAAACGAGCATGTTTTTGGAATTGGTGGCACCTGTTTACGGTGCTGGGAGAGGCGACGATAGGCCTGATCTACTTAAAAATATTTTTTTATTTTAAATTTTAATAAATTTATGATTTCAAGTTACTGGTCGGACTAGGCTTGCAAGATAAATACTTTAAAGGAAATAATTGCATTTTGTAGAGAAATTGGTCATACCTTTAAACCATGTTTTGCATGTAAAAAATTGTTGGCAATTCCAAATGAGATAGCCGAATAAGTCTTTTTCAAGAAATAAGGCTCTGCCAGACAAAAAAAATACTGCTTTTGTGGCTCATTACTAATTTATTTACCTCTTCTCATTGGCAACGTGTTTTGAAAACCAAACCTATGACCAGGGTTAGTTGGTAAGACTCAGTGCATGACAAAAGATATTTTCTTTCTGCTTCATATTGAGCAAAACACAATATGCCCTCTTTGAATGTTAATTATCATGCGATAGAATTAAGGCCCCTGGTTAAACAACCAGGTGTTGGGTGTCATAATTATTTTTAACGAAGGTTGGAAATATGTGGGTGTCGGGTAATACTTTTTTATAATATTTATGATAGCTGTCCTGGCTGTATGCTAATATTTATTGCTTACCTGTCTGGAAGTCGAGCAAACCAAGTATTGTAGCTGTGGGAAGCCAGAGAGCGTGTTGCGTCACTAAATGGGTCACAGTGGACCGTACAACAAACAAGTTGGTCTTAGTCGGGATTAAAAGGAGAGGCTCTTTTCTGAGAAGGATCTGTGATAGCCTAGGTCTAAGACTACGCTTCCTTTGCTTTTGATATGTGCAGGTTGGGTTAATTTGATAACTGGGGACGGCGTCGACAATATTTTGTAGAATTCTTTGTCGACAACTGAATGCGCGAGTGCAAAACATTCCACGAAAGGGATATTTCGTCCCTGGCGTACCTTCCTCTCACTGGCAAAGAAGGAAGTTCTTCACCATGAGACGAGGGGCTGGCGCATACAATTGTCACTACCAATATTGAGGGCACACAGTTCTGTTGTTTTTAGGTCTTGATAAAAGTAGTGGTGGCCCCCGTGCATGTATCAAATGTTCGTCAACTCGTCTAGAAGTTGGAAGCTAGCTCAAACTCACGATTCAGTAGACATATGGCGCCAGCGTAATATAAGAGTAAAGGGCGCTCACGTCGCATACTAGGCCTACACATCTACGCCATTAGTGCAAATGGTAATTACTTTATGCCTCATGGGTAGGGACATAAAGTATGGCCTTATAAAGTATTTTGTCCCCCATTTCCTCATCTTATTCCTAAAGAAAAAATGTAGACGACTGACCAGTTTATTTGCTCATAGTAATTTCTTCTTACTTCATCCAACCCCACTTCCAAAGCCATGGTGCTTTTACTGCTAACGCCCTAGATTGCAGGACATTGCTGCATCCTTAATTACTAGTTGGTTACTACCGTCACTTTTTCGCCCATCTGTCAAGGGGCCTCAGTATGGTGAAGAATGCCCAAATGCCCCTTTTATCCTCCACTGTTTAAACATATTACTTAAACATCGTTTGAAACACATTTTAATGAAGAAATTAAGACAAAACAACTTAAGGAATTACCAATTATTTCGACATTTTATTACGGTATAAAGAGTCCAAAAATCGAAACACAGCTTAACCTATTGTGCAAATATCACTCCGTCACCAACCAAACAACAACAATTGGATACGACCTTCGAGTACATCTCTATTCTCCCGCCGTCCCAACTCAAATCCCGCTTTCATTGTCACTTTCCGCTCTGCTATCACGTGCCTGTCTTTAATTAAGACTTATATTATAAGTAAAACATTCGAACCGTCTGTTAAGCCTGTGACTTTCGTGAACTTACTTCAAGGGAAAGAACAGTCGACCAAAATTTTTTTGAAAACATCAGCTTAATCCTACAAATTAAGGTAAAAAAAGGTAAAGTATAAGTAGTTGTTTTTCATAAATTAAACAATTCAGTAATGAAAATATCATCACGTGACTTAAACAGAGCCATTTATGAATTAGGATATCAAGATACACTAATTAAAATTGGGGTGACTGCATTTTCCCTTTAAATCAAAGAAATGAATGGCAATGGACATTTGGAACCGAAGGAGGATCTTTTTCCACCAGGCAGTGATAAACCCAGACTTTGTGTCTCATATACTTCCACTTTCGACAACGAATAACTACTCTGAATGACTCTACAATCGCAGTGCCGTAGATATCAGATAAGACGGGATAGAGCAGGCTTTCTCAACTAGTGGCGCGCGGCACCATTTCAGATGGGGCGCGTCGGGCCTGCTGGATGTATGACAAATGGAACGAGCGGTGAAATGTACACTATTATCCAGACATTCACACTCTCAACCTGTCAATTGGGCGCACTTACGAGTATCCCGGTAGCTACAGTCACTGTAGGTAACAGGTGGGGAAGCTCTTGTGATGCAAGCCTCACAGTTGCAAGCTTCACTACAGCGACGGTACACCAAAATGTAACTATGCGAAACGCTACCGTACACAATTTATTGTGAGCGCTGTTATCAGGCACGTAGCCACGGGGGAGGGGGCAAAAAAAAAAACCGAAAAATGTTTCAATAAAAGGCCTTGACTGAAGGAGGAACAATTTATTATGAGACCAGCCTTTTTGGAATACAAATATAGGAAGAAAAATGGGGAAAACCATTTTGCATCTAGTCCTCATAATAGACAAAAAAATTTCCAAAGGGAAGGGGGACACCCCTCCCCTACCTTGGGCCGGTGAAAGCCCAACATCGATGTGCCCCCTCCCAAATTGGTTATTCTGGCTACGGGCCTGTTGTGATGAGCATCGTTTCGATATAATTACTCCCACAGGACGAACCGTCACCAGGTTGGATGGTGGCACGCCTTGTATTTTTATTCAATCAAGTGGTACTCCACTGATTATAGTTGAGAATGCCGGAGATGGACCCTAACAGACCAGTCTAAACGAGACCCTAATTTAACGCTGCATACTCAGCTTTTATGAACATTGGCTTTTGCTCAATTAATATTCACATTTAAATGATTATAATAAACATTGTGATTTCAGAACAAAAGGAGGATGAACATTTGCAAGCTTTCTACAAAGGTAGGACACTTTCATAGGTGACCACATATGAACATTACTTTTCAAGGTTTTTCAGGTAGCATTTAATGCAATTTTCCCCCTCGAAAAGCTTGCTGGGATATATTTCTGCGTAATGATGCAGGCGATTTTCAGACAACGGCAATATAAATATTATCAGTATTATTCATTATTCTTTATCCAGGCCTTCGAAACCATCTCCTACTTAACGGGCCACTTTAGTACAGGGAAATGTAAAATAAAATGGTAGGGTAGCCAGCCTTCTTAGTCAAAGAGACAGTTGGGCAGTTGAGTAATCACGAGTGCTTGGCATTGGTCGTGTACTGTTGGACGGTCAATGCACTATATAAATTGTAGTACTCGTGTAGTACATTTACACCGGAAATTTTTAGGGTACAATGATAAAAAGGTTAAAGTCAGCAAAGCGTTCATAGGTATCTGTGTGTGCCCTACTTAAAGATTTCAATATACGACGGGACTTAATTACAAGAGACGATTTCAATGAATTTTAATTAACTCTTCACAAAGCGGCAGGTCGATGTAAAAACTGGCTAAAGTTTTACGATAATTGGGCAAAAAGTTCATTAAAAGTTATAAGCTTTGTTTAAGAATGTTTGCGTGATCCCTTCTTATGAGACAAACGCCTCGAAACAAAGGCTTAGGTACAATACAAAAGAAACTTTGGTGCATTTGATATACACAGCAACAGTTGAGAACGAAAACAGCTATTCTTTGTTACCAAGAAAAAGAGTTTATTTAAAAGTCGTTACCGGTTATTTGTGTGTTGCACTAACTAATAACTCCGCGACACAATGACTTATTAACAAGAAGCCTTTTGTTACTTTAAAATCATGCTGTGTTGCATTCAGTGCGATGTGAGAACTTAAATTTACTTACCACGTGACTAAAATTTTAGGTTAAAAGGATAAAAAGTTCATTTAAGCTCTACAGGAGTTTAACGAACATATTTGTGTTCCTTATAATTAAACATTCCTCGAAATAAAGACTTTTGTATCCCCCCAAAGAGTCGTTTGTATAACTGTTAATGATTCATTATCCAAAAAGCCTGTGGGGGGGGGGGGACCAAGACATCTATTGTGTATATTATTTGAATGGGCCCAGACAGAGGATAGAGTTCACCCATTTATTACTTTGGAATTATATATGGTAACAAACGAAACTAGAACGCAAGAGGTTTGCGATATGTATCGAAAGATCCGTAATCGATTTTTATTGGGTATGGAAATCATATAAATCGATCAAGACAGAGCACACACTCTCCGGTATAGACCGACGCATTAAATGCCCACGTTTTCGCTATATACAGAAATAGATATTTTATCGCAATGTAAGTGGCGGCGCTACGGAAGGTAAGATGTGGGTTTTCTTCTTTACTCGACTTGGATCCTCCCAACTAGATCTCTTCTTACAAGATCTGTTACTTATCTAAAATGTGTACAGCAGGGTAATTAGCTTGAGTAAAAGAAAGCTTCCACAGCAATGTGCTAGACTCTGGGTTACGAAAATGAAGTTATAAAAATGATTTTTGGCGCCTCCATCACAAAAACTTAGTAATATAATACTTGGATTTTACATAGTGCTTTATCACCAAAGTATCAAAGCGCCTCACATAAATGTTACCCCTGTTCAGCGATAACATGACCAAGAGGCAGCCCCCGAGATGGCTGCAGCTACAAACAGCGTCAGATTACAAGTTACCTCACAAAGACCCTGGAAATCCTGGGTGCTGGCAGAGGCAATTGAGATAAAGCATCGTTCCCAAGGACACGTAATGTAATAAGTAAGATTCGAGAACCAGCAACCCTTGGATCACAAGTCCGACACCTAAGGCAATAGTTCGTCACGCCCACCCATGAACCATAGCCCACACATGAACCATACGCCCACACATGATCATAGGCCCACGCATGAACACTTGAATCATAATCAAGCCTATTTCGTGGGAATGCAGAAGAGTCGATAAAAGCTAGAAAACGGAAGATAACAAAAGGGAAAAAGCAGCGAAATATCAACAGTTGGACTTGAGTAAGACTAAACAACAGCTACCGGAGCAATAGGGCAGCTTGACGTGATATCACTATTTCACACCCCCCTGTAACCACTATGATCACCCATCGTTCCCATTCAAAGTACACCCAAATATCAACTCGACCGTCTGTTAGTGCAAGTTACGCTGTTATGTAAATGTCCAAATTGTGATTTGGCAGTCTGTCTAGTTCTAACCACACATAAAGTCAGTGCTCCTAAAATAATCATGCTTTAGGACTTTGATAACTGTTATGTTGTAATGAATTCCTAAACTGACTGTGCTCTAAGACTTTTTTCACACCTCCCCAAAAGGCCGTTGCAAATCAAGAAGTTTCGAAAAGTATTTCTGTGGAAGATATTAGTGTGTCATTTGTGTCTCTGAGATAACTGCTTGACCACTACCTCGGCCGAGGTATAGTACTTCCAAGGTTCAACTGAAATGAACACTCACAGATAAAAATAAGAGAGAAACAGTTGACTTTTTATGAAGCCAATTCGTCATGTGCAGGTAACCACGTTCCTTTACATGAGTGGTTCCAAACCTTTTTCAGCTCACCCCCCCTTTCACCGAATGGCGTTGGGCAAACGCCCCCCCCTGTCTATAGCATACTGTTGCCATGAATGAAACGACAATTATAATAAAACACATGGTGAAATAAAGGGGAGGCATACGCATACATTATTTTTTTGTACGGGTCCGACCAGGGAGTTGTCAGGGAAGGAGATCTAACGATCGAATTCCGTCAGACAATATGTACTTGAAAATGATTTAATCCCTTTTCAGGAACCGAGGTTTGATTCACAGGCCCCTTTATTCACTTTGTTTAGCCTTTTCTGGCTGACACTTTTTAATGACTGTCTGCTCCCTTCAAACGCAAGTAATCCAGGAACAAAGGTCATTGTTAATATGTTACTTTGAAGTACAGCCTCTTTGCCGACAAGGCTAAGCTTATATAAAGGATTTAAGTTAAACGACTGTCCATAAACTCCTAACTAATATAAGTTCTTTGTGTTTCTACGATATGAATGGGTCGTATCCTTGACACATTGTTCAAGTCTACCAAATACATCACAATTTTCATAACTTTCCGCATTAGTAGCAAGAATTGTCAGCATAGGGAGTTTTAAGAAATTCTTCATGGGAGTTAATTGAAGTGACGTTAACTGCGACGACTTACGACGAAAGCTTAAAATTTTGAATATCTTCCTTGACGACTGACAATGTAATGTCAATTGGTGAAATCGTCATGATGAGTGCTTGAGATGTAGCAGACGACACAAACCATTGTCTTGAGTACCAAATTTCTTTTAATTCTTAGAGATCGTTTCAAGAGCAAGACAATAGACAGCTTAATGTCGGCAACAACCTAGTATCAAAGGACATAGAAGTGTTGGATCTCCTTCCCTAACAACTCCCTGGTCCGACACAGGGAAGCAAAACAATAGCGGGATTCAAAAAGCTCACTCTCTTTTGTGCTGGTGAATCACAAAGTTGGGGTTAGGGACGGAGAAACTTTTTTTTTTAAATTTTACAGATGCCAAAGGCCCACTGAAGTGTGGATAGTTCCCAAAAGGGCTCCTAATGGGGCTCAGAGACAACGTCTCAATGGGGGACCGGGGACGAAGCCCCCGAAAGATCTGGGATATCACCGAAATTGTCGACACAAGAATTAGGCATTGTAAGTCAATTTTGACTGTCTTTCGGTTACCTAATATTTAACAACCTTGAATGTTCACTAGAGATTACAGAAATCACCCACAGAGCTACTAACGAGGGTTCCCTTTGATGCTGCAAGGAGCTGTTCCTGTGGGTAGGAGGAAGAAGGATTGTAGGGGTCGCATGAGGCTTTAAAAGACTTATGCCACTCAAGCTGTCCTACGGGCAAAAAAAAAGAGAAATCCGACATTGGCAAACCGTAAGACTGCATTTTTAAAAACATTTTAACGTTTTACTTGTGTTTTACTTCATATTGCAAAAGTTATCCATTATGTTACGGTTATCTGTAATTTTCACTTCTGTCAGTATGTCATGTTGATGGACAGCACGGAAAACCTACGTTCAAGGTAAAAGTTGCGGGACAATTTTTAGCCATGGCCCTTCGCTCATCGCTTTCCATGATGGCACTAATAGGAATATGAGGGTCCTCACCAAGAAAATTTTGAAATTAATCACTATCAGATGCGATTTCGTGAAATCTAGCAATGAAGAAAGTCACAAACTTTTTAGTGCACCTGAGGAGTGAATGGTAGACCTATTCGGCTTGTTGACGTCATTAATCTCCTTTTTAAGGGAACGAATTTGAGAGATTTGCTAAAGTAAACCTTTTGAAATCTTGTAAGGCCGGGTTTAAACTTACTATCTCTCATGTTTTCAAAACTCCCCCTGCCGCCCCCTTAGAGCTCATCGCACCCATGAGTTGCGAAAATGTCCACCAGGGGGCGATAACGCCCCGTTAGGAACCACTGCTTAACATAAAACCCTATAGGAGAAAATGTGTTCTATATTATTTTGGGTTTCAATTTCAAAAGCATCCTTCACATTTGTGATGGTGCCTATGGAGGGATAGACGGGAAGATGCCTTCATGTATTTGTAAGTGGCAATCGATGCGCACTAAATAGACCACAAAAATCACAATCTCACCATTTTTTTTTAGTTTAGCCTTCCTTTTAGCCTTCCGGAAAAGTCTTCAAAATGTTACATGCGATTTAGTGGCTGTTAGCGCCTCACAACCGTAATCAGGACAAAGAGAGCATCATCAGTTTCATCAGCTGATCGGCAATGAAATTGAATAATAACGTCTGCGATAAAAGAAGTAGGGTCTCATATGTGCCCCCCCCCCCGGGTGAGCACCTGGGTGCGCGAAAATTATGCATTTAGTATTCAACAATTTCGTGCAAGTAGTATTCCTTTACGGATTACGAAGGTGTCACCGCTTTGGTGTGGTGCGTGGCCACGCCTAGGCGAGAATCCAAGAGAGCAAAGCTCCCCATGGCAGCTCAAAGGTATTCACTCTTACGGACATTTGGAGATGAAACTGTTTTTAAGTGCCCCCATCTGCCATTGTGTGTTGGTGTAAAAGGTAAAAAAAAACCCAATAGAAGTTTTGGCAAATGAAATCGGGCAAATCAATTTTGAAGGAGAGGTAAATTCAATGGGGGAGGATCCATGGCTACTGTAGTGTCAGACACGATCAAACTGCGCCTAGAAAAGTACTAGTTACAACATTTTATGCAATTTTAGCCACATTGAGATACTGATTTTCGGCAGACGGTCTTTCGTCTACATCTTTCAATAGAAGGTTACTCTTTTAAATACCAATCATTCCATTTAACAGGCACATGGGGGGATCGATCAACATTTGGGTGGACACATGCCTCATTCTTACTGCGTGTACCCCTCTCGCCAAGAGTCTAGCAGCGAACTTGAAAAAGAGCTCTAAAAATTTACCAACCCGGTACCATTTTGTAAAATATAGCAACTATACTAATTAACAAGTGATGCTTAAAATGTAACGTTTAATTTTATGTTGGTTGTAACTTTGAAAAAATAAGAAAGGTGCCCGAACATGTTAAATTCAAGGTCAACGGTCAATTTTTCAAATTTTAGTATTTTTTGACATACTCTGGTATGACGTTCTTACAAAATGCTACGAGTCAAGAATGAACAATTTATACAGTTTTAGAGGGCTCAGATCTTGAAGAAAACAAAAGAATAAAGTACAGAGTGTTTTCATAGCCTTAACAAGGATTCTGAAATTAAAATACGGACTTTGACTTGTTTAATGGTCTGTTTTCAACAACTTTCAGTACTAGAATAGTAGTGAAAAGAAGTGAATAGAAGTGAAGCGTCTAGAAACTAACACACTAACCCTGTAAAATATGGAATGTAATGCTTACAATGTAACTTTTGAATGTTTCTTAAAGTTCCCCAACATGTAAAGTTTTGATATCAAAGGTGAAGGTAGCACTTTCAAAAAAAACTTGATCTGCACTTTAGGTTTTTTCCCATAAATGCCCCTCACCAAATCATGTGAGTTCAAACAAAATTTATTCAGATATTTTAAGCCAATTTAGCAGGGGTGACACCAGGTGGGGGGGGGGGAGGACCATGACTCCCTTCGGGGAAGATTGACGACCGTGAATTTATTTAGAGAGCCTCAGTGGGTATGATGAAGTATGTAATCCCCGACGGCGACTGGTCGCCCCGACGGTTTACCTCAGTTTACTCTCGATTTTTGCCACGAAAATAGATTTAATTTACACCATCCTTCCGGTAATCAGTTACTTTTGTCCAGGCTTAGGGCTGCTGCCCCACACCCCCTCCCCCCCCCCGCCTCTCAAAGATCCTGGGTTCCACCCTGAAATTTACTAGGATGTTTAAAATTTGCAATGTATTTCGTACCTGTATCAGCGAAATTTGAACTTTTGATTACTAGTAACCTTGTATTAAAGTAAATGTGCAGCGATCACGTAACCAAATTAATTTAACAATTTCTTATTTACATTACGGTGTTTTTTTCATTGCTATTGATATTTGCCAATAAATGAACCAGAATAGTGAAATAGGGTATTCTGGAGCAATATCCCTTGCATAAACAGTAGAATACTGTTTAAAAGTGTTCGAACGTTGTTACTTTTATGAAGGCAGGTAGCGTCTTCGCTCAGAAAGGCATACAAGTAATTACATTTTAGTGTTACAAACTTCGGATTGCTTTGTTCAACTGTTCAGTCAGGCATTTCTTCTGCTATCGGGTTTGGGGGTTAGAATTCAGGTCTTCTGATTTTGTTTGGTAAATTTACGGGTAATAAGAACTCTTTGAAGGAAATTTGGTTAAGGGATTGTTCAAGTTTACCATCATTCCCGAAACCTAGATTTCCCTAGGTAAATTAGTTGTCGTTTAGGCAAGAAATAGTGCCGTTTGGAAGAACTTACACCGACTGATGTTGTTTCAGTGTGTTACCTGCGTTTTTCCAGCTCTTTGACTTTTTTGTATGTACGTTATTTTGAACACAAGTTGGCATGTCCTCTATGGCATAGCCTTTTTGGCGCCACAGCAGATAGGATCGTTCTTTACAGTTTATGCGATTTCTTGGTTAGTTAGTAAGTTGAAATTTAACGACACATCAACACAAATGTGTCACATAGTGTCAGGTAAAGTTAAAATAGGGTGCAAGTCCTCCCCCTTTAGTCGCCTCTTACGACAGGCGGGAAATACCGTGGGCATATTCTACAACCCCCAGCCCTGAAGGGTCGCGATTTCTTGGCAGTTAGGCTATGTAATAATATTTGTCTTTGAAAGCATTTCCTTTTGAGAAACTAGATAATCCCTTTAATTAACAAACGAGCATACCTAAGAACCTCTCTTATGATATCAAAAAGCCTTAAAAATTTTGAGTGACAAGGCGTTGGTATGGATAGTGCCTACGTCTACTGAAAATGTGTAGACTTCGTTGTCCAGCAGTAGTCTGCATAGTTCTTTCCTTTGAAAGTTGTTAGGCCTAGATGTGAGTGATTATTAAGACTCTTCAATAGTACAAATGTAATTGTCATATGCGTAAGAGCCGGGGGTCTGGAAGCTGCAGCCCCAGAGTTCGGAAAAATCCTATTTCTCCGGCACACTTTGGGAAAAATCTGGCAATTAGTCGGGTAACCATGGTTCGTCGGGCAAAACGGCTTAACCGCCCCCCCCCCCCACCGAAAACGTCCAGTACTCCCATGATAATTGTTACATGAATGTAATTTATTTCATTTACTGGTGAATAAAATAACATTTTTATTAGTTGTGGTTGTAGAGTAATAACTCAATGTTGTCAGCTTCTATTGTTAAGCCAGTGAATGATTCTCTCATCGGTCTATGTTGTTTTCAAGTTTTAGACATAAGAATGCCACATATCCACGGCAATACCTGATTTTATATTGCTAAACATTATCCTTTAAATAAAATTATTCTCGTTGTCCTATTAAGATGCATTCAAGGAGGATTCGTAGAGTGCAGGCAGTTGATAGGCTACTTTACAAATTTCATAGATTCCTTTGCTCGCAATTTCGTGAAGTTATGTGCACAGTACGTGTGATCACACTTATAAAGTACTAGTTTACATACAAGCCATGCACATCTAGCATTGTGAGGAGGATTTTGTTTTAGGTAACAGAGTTACTGTAGTTATAAAAGACTGATTAGGCTTTTTGCCTGGCAGAACAAGTCTTTTGTCGACGAACGCTCAGAGGTAAGAATCATGTTACAAACTGGGAAGTTTTATTTCGTTAGGGGATGCGTTTCCATCAATTGTTCTTTTGGCCTGGCAACAAAATTTTTACTAATTGGTATTTGCATTTGCACCTGCAATAGGATGTAAAGGATCGTCTGTGATTATTTTGGATTCAAGTGAGTGAACGTGAATTCCTCTATTTCTCTTGATCAGGACTCCCAGAATTTTCAGGGACAGTGCCTGATTCCTCCAATGTTGCATTCCCGATGACCGAGTCCCCCAGAAAATGTCAGAGTTAACCGTTCAGACACGCATTAATAGTCTGTGCCTGTAAAAATGTACCATTCGGGACGGGGAGTGTGATGCATGGGTCCTCAGATCAACTTTGAAAAAGAAAATACAATGCAACATTATCACATCAATGAAACAAAGCAAAAATTTTAGGTTCATTGCTCCACACTTCATAACAGGGGCGTAGCGAAGGTGTTATCTTTGGGGGGGGGGGGTGGAGATTATGTTTTGCCGACGGATCTGGTAATGCGTAGAGCGAAAACGAGCTTTAGCCGGTGGGGTCCTGGGTCCTGGGCCCGCCTAAGGACCCCTGGCTGGGTCCAGGGGGCGCAGCCCCCGGAAGCTCTGAGGTTTAAGTATATTTCTGGGTGAAAATTAAGTCTCAAGATGGATGTATTTTGTTTCATAATGCGTCATCAAATACAAACTAGATCCCACTAATTTAATGTATTAGGCTATTCCTCTCGTCAGGCCGCTATAGTTTTAAGCGGTTGGGATCCCCAGGTCCGCCAGTGTTTTAGCTAGGACGTTTTCTCAATGCGACATTTACTGATCTGTGGCCTGGGGAAGGGGTCTAAGGGGAGGGGGACACGGGAGGGGGTGTCCCCCTCTCCCTTTGGAAATTTTAGGAATTTGAAAGGTGCCTAGATCGCAAATGGTGCAATATTTGAGTGGATTTCTGCCCTAATGAGGAACCTCAAAATTTACACCCGGCGGGTAGAAATTGCGTGTCAGATTTTTTTTGTGCGACAGTGTCCCACAAATATGGGCTAGCTAAAACACTGGGCCGGCTCTAGGGCCCCTGGTGGGGGTCCGGGGAAGCTCTGAGGTTTTAGCATAATCTCTCGGTAAAAAATTAAGTCTCATGCACTGGTATATTTTGGTTCATAGTTCATTATTCAATGCGAAGATTCCTCTTAATTCTTATGTGTTAGGCTATTCCTCCCGTCATGCCACTGTACTTCAGGTGCTGAACTTCTACTTATCATTTTTATCCGTTCATGATGCATGATGCAATGTCCATATACTATAATTAAGATATATGGCGTGGCAGCTAGTTCGAAAGCCCATTTGGGCCATGGATAATTTTTTTTCTAAATTTGATTAATCAAATTATTAATTTGTTTAATGCAATTATTAATTTGTTAAATCAAATTATTAATTTGTTTAATCAAATTATTAATTTGTTTAATCAAATTAATAATTTGATTAATCAAATTAAAAATTTGATTAATCAGACTAGTGATTTGATTAATCAAATTAAATAATTTGTTTAACCAAAACAGTAATTTGATTAAACAAATTACTTGATTTGATTAATGAAGTTAACAATTTGATCTAACAAAATAATAATTTGATTAATCGAATTAACAATTTGATTAAACAAAATAATAATTTGATTAATCAAATTGGTAGTTTGATTAAACAAATTACTTTATTTGAATAATCAAATTAACAATTGATTATATAAAATAATAATTTGATTAATTTTTTAATTTGATTAAACAAATTATCAATCTGATTAAACAAAATAATAGTTTGATTAACCAAATTAAGAAAAAAAGTTCTCCATGGCCTTATTCGGCTTTCGTATTGATGGGTGAGCTCTATACATCCCCACATAATCGAAACCGGGAGGGAGGTGGGCGCGACATCCCCACATAATTTTCAGTTAGAAGTTTTCTTCTAAATATCATCAGTATTATTTCCCTAGAACGACAATCATTTCGTAAGAAAACATCAAAATACAGGAATTGGATGTCCCAATCCCCTCCCATCACAGAGATCTTCCAACGTACCTCACCACACAAAGGCTCCAAATCCCTCCCATCACAGAGATCTTCCGACTGCTCCTTCCACACGAGGACATCGTGATGGTATCCGTAGAGTAAACATGCTGCAGGAAGCCTTATGGAATTAAGGTGTAAAGTTTACGAGGCAAACTTTCAGATTCATTTTGATGTTAGCACTGAATGTGAGTGACAACATAGCAGTATACAAAAATCGAAAATTTGTCTTCTCCTCCCCTCCATCTCTTTCTCCGCCTCCTTCTTCCCCTTCTTCATTTTCCTCCCTTTGCATTTTCCTCTCACCAGGGAGTTGCTGGCAACTCCCTGCTCTCACGGAGGGAGACAAGGCCTGCTGTTCCGGACACACCACGGCCGACTGATACTCGTACTCAACTAAAATCATTGGACAAGGCTTGTCGCTAGATGAAAATGAACAACTTGAAGAAAGTAATCAATAAAATAATTCAGTCGAAAATAAATTACTCAGTTTTTGCCTGTCTTTCTTTTTTTTGGGGGGGGGGGTGGCTTTTGCTAATTGGACCTTGAACCCTCATATAGACTGAAAACTTGAGAGAGGAAACGAATTAAAACAAACAGTAGAGGCAAACTGTATTTGAGTAATAATATGTATTTAGAAAAAATGTACCAAAAGCAATAACCATTGCATTCCGTTTAACAATACGAATAGAAAAATCGGATTATTATTCAAATTAAATCAGTCAGGCTTTATCTTTAAATTATCATTACATGTATAAAGGACGCCCTCGTTTTGACGTTATCACAACCAACACCACCAAAAGGTTTAATAGCCTTGTATATTACCTTAACCTAAAATAGATAATCTGATTGACATTACTTACCATTCTGTTAACTTACTTTTATTACTTTTTTTTATTTAATCATGTACTTCAAAAGTGCTTATAGATGTTATTTTCTTCTAATTAAACACCTTTTCTGCTCAAGTTTACTATGTTTCAATGCTAAACCCGTGCCAAATTCCTAAACGATCTGTGTCGTTCAATTTCCAAAAATATGCTATTCAATCAATAAACATCAAAATCGATAAACGTCTTTACAAAGTGGGGTAAGAAATTGGTCTATTGCTAACCACATGTTTTCACTGTGTATACGTGTTTGAACGTTATTGAAAAATCTCTTCTCTTATCGGTAGGACCAGTAGAGAATAAAAGGAAATAAACTGAATTTGCAGACTTTTAATGATTCCAAAAGCAATGCCATAAAACTAACCCAAAATGAAAAAAGGCGATGACTGTATGTAAAGCATATGCCAACCTAATCGATAAAGTGAAAGGAGTATTTCCACTAAATCAATATTTTACACACATACGGAAACTTCACGGATGTGGGAACGAGGGCATACGTTTCGGTGATCCCCTCAGGTGAATTCAAAAGTGCAACGGCCATTTGCTTTCTTAGTCCCGCAAGTTCGTCTGGTTTAAAGTCCGAGTTATCAGCCAAAATGAACCTTACATCTTCGAAATTTTCTGTTGTCAGTCCGAACAAAAGGATCCGATCAGGAACGTAACTCTGCGGGGAATCAAAGTGTTATACACAATGAAAGTGCGAATAATTGGTTTAAGCGTAAATACTACCAGCCTGCATAGTGGGGCGCTCTCCCGAAATCAATGAGATACCTGAATGGTTTGTAAAACTAGAGAATGTGTGGCCAATTACGTGTACCTCTACTCCTCGGGATAAATAACTACGTTTCAATTGCTATTGGGATGCCTGCCACACGGCGACAGGTGTCTCAACCGATTTAACTTAGACCGTAGGCATCAATGTGATTTTCCTTTTCCTTGGTGTTGATGTTCTCTTGGTGGGAAAATTGCGACGTGAATTATAAAAACGGTTGTTTGGAATATTACGTTAATTGGTTATTTAATTTGTTTAGTTTTTGAAGTACGCCAGACCACAGATGTGCAACATCCTCGAGAAACAACCGATAAAAGAATAGCAGTGATGTTAGTTATATGACACTGGGTGAAACAGCCACGAGACTGAGAGAACAGCAATGGAGGGATCCAGTGTATTTGAAAAGAGGTAAACTTGAGGAAAAGGTGTAGGAATGGATACTTTAGTGAAGTTAAGCCATGAGACTGCTGTTGAACCACACCCATTGCTATTCTCTCAGTCAGAGAGAAGTGGAAGTGGAAATGACATTGACGAGTGTGGAATGTACAGCCCCATATCATGACATTAGATAATGATAGCAAACGAAAATAGCTTACGTGGCATCTCAACTATACGGGAGTCTAGAGACGTGTTTTGTTGCAATCGTCACCTATTTCTGGTGCTTTTATCAGAATGGCAAATAAAGAACAACAGGATTTACAGAGGAACAGATATCGGAAGACACAGAAATATGCTCTGCTGAAGGAAGTGGTGGTTATACCAAGGGGTTGCCACCCTACCCTTCCTCCATGATCCACCTTTTCTCTCGTTTAAGAACTGCTTGCTGTACCACGTCGATTTTCATGATTTACTTCTTAGATGGAAATTTGTGTTAAAAATTTGCGATTGTTTAAATAATGTAAACTGTCCTCGAGGATAGGATTTGAGTTACTTACATGCCTATAACGATATGCACAAGTTTCGTGCATATCATAAAAATTCCCTGAAAGTCATCAAAAATGTAGCTGGCTTTATATGGCAGTGGCCCGACAGTGGTATGTCAGTAGCCCAATAGTGTATCCACTGAGACTCTGCAGACCAATGCCAGGAAAATATATTGAAAGAAAACAATGTATAATTTAACCTACGTACCAAAAAGAGAGCGAGCGTGCTGCGCGGGCTTGGCACTGCACAAGTGAATTCTCTTCCCTTGGTTTAGGTCTACTTTCAAAGGTTGCGCAGATGAAACTTTTTTCCTGAGTAATTTTCGTAACAATCACTTTAGATGAACAGTTTCTAGTCTTAGGACTAAACGATATCGGGGAAATAGTTGCAATTTTGCAAAGAGTGTCATTTGCGAGGATATGGAAACAGAAGAGTTGGGCACATATGGGAGAAAGGAAAAGGGGAGGCAATAAATTGGCGAAACAATGGGATGCAAAAAAGAGCATAAGGTGAACATCTCGGTAAATGTGTGAAGACCAGCCTCTCCATGTCAATCACCGAACATAGTCTCTGTGATCAACAATCTTGGGCATGGCTAATCAGCCAATTATTCGCTTGACTTCTTCAGTGGAGAAGGACACGGCGACCACTAGCACCAGATCTGACTGCAGTCATTGTTAAATTGGCATTGCATGCTATTGATAGTGTTAAGCATAGGAACTTGAGCAGCCAAGTGGCCGGCTGAGCAAGCAAATCAATTAGCACGCTTGAAAGGAAGCAAAGTGGATCACCCGGGATTTTTATCAAAGCCCGGGGAGGCATGTAACATTTCCCTAACGGACATGTAAGGGACTAGGGGGCCAGGGTGGGGATAAATAGTAGGGAAAAAGTAAAGTAGGAGAAATAATCTTTAGGGGAAATATACTTTTGACTGCATCTTCGTGCCTACAAGAGGGAAAGAACCATAACATTGAAAGGGAAAAAGAGGATCTGATGACATAAATTAAAGTCTTAACCACCAATTGCTCTTACCAGCACTAGCGTAGCCAGGCGCGGATCCAAGGGGAGCTTTCCCGGCCTCAGCCCCCCCCTTTTTCGCCACATGAACAATAGCAAATACGCAAAAATTAGCATAATGTTAATCTAGGAAAATAGTCAAGGGGACTTTCAGCCCCCCCCCCCTTTACGAAATGTCTGAATCCGCGCCTGGTAGCTAAGGAGTTGGGGCTGTTCGTTCAGAGCAGCAGTGTTCTTGGGGAAGCATTTTGATTTTTTGCAACTTGTTCACAGGTTTTTTCTCGGTCCAATCTGCAATTTGTTAATATAGAGACCACTAGAAGCAAAAAGATCACTTACTGGATGTGAGCTTTGTTGTAGCTTTCTGTTGATGTAATCTTTGAAAATTGTACGAACAAACACCTCTTCTTCCGAACTTATGGATGCTAACGTTGGTTGGAATTCAGATTCACTTGTTTGGCATTTAGTCATGGCAGTGTCATATGTCTCCTTGTCAAAGATTCTGAAATCATGGAAAGAGTATGATGTCAGACAATTGTAGAGAATAAAGACAATAAAAAAATTTAAATGTGTAAAAACAAACGCTTACTAAAACGGAGACTCCTGCCAACTTTCTAGTCGAGAAGACATGTTTCTTCTTTAAAATATTATGTGAACTGCAAAGTAAACATCTCAGTTTGCTCAAGCTCACCGCTATAGATTCGCAAACCAATCTCGTTCGTTATCGTCTCAAACATAGTCAGTGGCATTACTCGATATTGCACTTTTCAGGGGCACAAATCTCTGGGAGCACGGAGCCATAGCCCTCAAACCAAAAGGTGAGGGCGAAACACCCTTTATTTTGAAAGTCAGAATCAAATAATGGAACTTCTGTGAATTTTAATATAACTGATTATTTTAGAGTTTCTGGCTCATCTATCACTTACGCAAATGGAGTCAATGTTATTTCTCTTAGGACAGCGTGAGCGCAAAAACCTGCCCAACCTTACGATTATTCATCTTTCCCACCCTCAAAATCGCTGCATCATGATGGGAAGAAATCGATCTGTCGTTAGTCCAAATTAGGTTAATATAAAAATTTGGCAAAATAAAGTTATCTGTCCAATGAGTATGAAATGCTATTTGTAGGTAATTGATTGTCATGTACAATGAGGTAAAAGGGTACTTAATTTGCTGTGAAAATACTATGTATGCAGCACGCTTTTCGCGCATTCATTGCATGATACGCTAGTTGTGTCATTAATACTTCCCATGGGATAGCGTGACTGGAATATTCGCGTAAATTCTTGCAATGTCTATGATTATCCATCCTCCTACTTTGAAACCCTGTGCATCATGATGAGAGGAAATCGACCGGTCATTAGTCCAAGTTAGCCTTATTTGAAATCATAGGCAAAACTGTGACTTTTGGTCTGAGTAGTAGGTTTTCAGTGCGATGTGTTTATGATAACATATTTCTTACAATGCCCACAATGTTGTAGATACCCTAGAGCAGTGGTTCCCAACCCTTTTCAAAATAAATAAAAAGAAAGATATTTGTAAAGTGTTTCTCCGGTCAGGTGCTGTCGGTATATGGGTCAACATAATGTTTCATATGACTGTCCTTATTTTGTACTTACAGAGTTTGTAGGAACTTCGTCCCATGTTTCCTTCAGGGCTTACGGAACTGCAGATGCATCATTATACTTCCGTTTTTTTTTGGTGGAGATTGGTCACAATGACCGTGTTAAGGGAGGAGCAGCCTATTCCCGTACACAGACAACCACAAAGATCACCCCAAAGGTCCCATTTCAGCATGAAAAATAAATAATTGTGACAAACTCCTACAACAAGAGAAAACAAAATTAAGAATTTTTTATGCAACTTACCATATGATACCCGAGAAGTGCCTTTTCTGGCAATCTACAATCTAAGAGGTATTTTTGGCAAAAAGTTTCTTGGTCCGCGACCCGCCAACCTGTGGTGGCTGGTTACGTAGATAATATCTAGGGCACCTTTGTTAGGACCCTCTCAAGTGATACTCTATAGTAATACCAAACTTTCTCTTTCTGAACTGTGCAAGTCCAACCCCAGGTACAATTAAAACTGCATACCTGCCTGTTACTCGTAACCGTGCAACGTTTTGTCCGTTCACAGACATGTCTATTCGCAAGATAATAGCAGTACAGTAGGGTTCGTGTAAAATTTTAACAGTTAAGTGGAGTGCAAATACGTCCCGAAGGGACGTAACCATGAAGCTAATGAAATGAAGGTGCAACCTTGGTTAGGGCGCCAAAATTAAATTTTTGTGAAAGATTTGTGATAAAATAACGTTAAATTAGATATGACTATCATTCACTCGAAAAGATACTCCAGCCTGTACTCGTTACAGAAACATATACTGAAGCTCAAACATTTTTTGGCCATATTACATTATTGGTCAAAAATAGATTAATGACACGTGCCTCCATGCTCCTTTATGTCAGTGCCACTGACTCCATGTAAAGGGATACTCATTATATAAAACGATAGTACGATTTACCATTTTACCTGATCATGTACTGCATTCACACATTTGTTATGCTAAAATAGTTGACGGTGGTATAAATGCTTATGATGTAAGCAGTTTTCATTTTTCTGTCCTTCCTCTTTTCTTTTCTTTTTTCTTTAGCCCCTTCTCTTTATTTGGGGGGGGGGGGCAACGCTCCAGCGGAAACGAAAATGCAAATGAATACTGCATGATTTCTCCGACAAGGAGGTTAACCTCTAAAGCTCTTCGAATGTTAAATTCATCTTTTAGATGTGTGCAAGTGTCCAGCACAAATGCGAGACCCATTTCAGTAATGCTATATTCCATTTTACTCTTCAAAATTCTTCACATTTTTAAAATCCTCCCCCTATTTTGTCTAACCTCATTTCTTTCATTTTTTATTGTTAGGGTGACGTCGTCCTGCGTATGTGTGTGTGTGTGTGTGTGGGGGGGGTATCTGTATAATATCCCACCCGCCCACTTTAATGAGGGAGATACATCCCACTTATCCCCAAGGTAGCCGCCCCAGATTTAAACTCCACCTACGATGATCTATTAATCAAATACCCCAGTAAATCGTTACCAGAAAGATGAAAATCGTGTTGTAACAAACAAGGAATGATTCGTAGTTTTTAAAGCTACGAATTTGTTGGTGTTTATTTAAATCACGGATATAATTGCAACCAGACTACGGTATATCTAGAGTGCGACATGGAGAGCTCAGAATGAGATTTCGACATTATGAGAATACATTTTACCTTTGAACATGTCAATCTATTGCTAATAAAACAGCAATAACTACTTCCGTTCATATAATATAACAACCTCCAATGTCACTTACTTGAAGCATTCCCTGCTCAGGCTTGTTTCAAATTCAACCCATCCATGTGGGCATTCGATGGAGTCTATCCTTGCGTACATGCCGAACAGAGTCACGAAAAACAAAAAGGGCTTGAACCGAAAAGAGGCCATGCTTATAGACTGATCCAACACTGAAAAAAAGGAATGAGGTAAGAAAGAATTAATATAATAGCAAGTGTGGGTGAACGGTGGAACATAAGTATGGAGTACCAAATGAACATTTAAACATTATTTAAAAGATTCGTTTCTAATTTTGAGCACCACTTTCATAAATATGCAACACATGTAGTTCACTGCATGAGATATTGGTCTCGTTAAAACTTCTAAAAACCTCTTTCCCCTTCTCTATTACACCAATTGCCTCAAGTGACATATAATCCTACCCCACGAAAGTCCAATTTTGTGGGGTCAGAAATCTAACATTTTTTAACGGGTTCAATACGGCATGTGGGTTTTGGAGGCCTTAAAATTATAATTATGACAAGTACATTTCCTGCATTTTCTTCAGCAATATATATCAAAAGGTGTGCCCTGTGACCGCTGAGACCACCCTTGGTGCACGAGTGAAAATTCTGGTATTGAGCATCTATGAAAATTTCGTTTATTTATATACTCCTTTGGAGGCATCACCACTGTATGATCCCTGGTGTAGTATGGGGGGGGGGGTTGTATTGAAGAATTCACGGTATTGAAAGGAGAGGACTCACGGTCGCAGTAGTCCCATAGCTGTTTAAAATAGATGTTGAAACGATAGCTTAGTGTGGTTTACGTCTTCCAGTAAGACAACCCTCCACATAGTTTAGCGAACAGATGCGCGCCAAGCATGCCGCAAAATTGTACTTTTTGGAAGATTTTGTGCAATATTAGTCGAATGATTGACTAGTACTACACCAGAAGCGGCATCACGCATAAATATATAAATAAGTGCACGTGCCCGCCCTTCCGTCCCCCCCAAAAAATTGGCTGTGCAACCCCTGTGTGCCCCCCTTCCCAAATAAGATTTTGGGTGTTAAAAACATGCACAAACACACCGTTTATGTATCGATATGGATACGAGGACCCGTTGTCACTTTATCACACCTCACAGGTTGCACAATGTAGCATGCATTGTAAAGCATGCCTTTACACATCAACCAAACTCATGGGAAACTATGCAAAATTATTATTTCGTTCGCATCGTATCGGTCTCGGTGGATTCCATGCATTAGACCCCTCCCTTGTGTGGGTTTAAAATTAAAGATGTGAATAACTTTTCAATGAAATGCAAACTTAAACATTCATAAAGTGCCTTAAAACGATACATTTTCAGCGCGCTTCGCGCGCTTTTTCTTAGTTGCTTGTTTGCTAGTATATATACTTCAGACATCACAAATTGACCTGCCATTAGTTCGAGCTAAGATATTTAAAACAAATGATCACGTTGTAGTATTTGTAATCTGATTAGCTTTGCGCATCGTAGTGTCATTTACAGAGTGTATCGGTAGAGCTGGAGTTAAAATCCCATCATTTTGCAGACACTCCAGAGGTTTCGGGAGTCATTAGTCGCACAACTCATTAGCCGTGTTTTTAGTCACGACTAAAAGCAGTTACTCGGGTGTCAAATGACCAGATAAGCATGTAGTATCTGTCTACAAAAACTGTTACGAGCATGTAGCCTAAAAGTATTGTTTCTCATACTAGAAGTTGTCTAAAGCAATGGCGCCGTTGGCCCACGAATGGTTTAAAAATTATGGCCCGTTATAGGCAAACCGTTCTCCACCTCTGTTTTAAAGTATATCGTGTCAGTTGATTTAAAGTGAACACACCAAACTGCCAATCAAAGCTGTAGTGAGACTTCTAACTAATGGACTAATTTTACAGGGTTGAAATGTCTTTCTGAGTTAGGGGAATTCCCCTTTCCTTTTGGAAAAAATTGTTTCGTAAGGGTACTGAGATCCAAAATAATGCTATCATTTCATCGTTTCAATTGTCTTCATACTTGAAATGTACGTTGCTTTAAGGAAACAATCCAGAAAACCAACATTTTATGGCTCCTTGGCAAAGCTGAAACGCATTGTGACAAAATAAAAAAAAACAATAAAATATATAAGGGTGGAGCTCATTTTTCAAAAATGGATCAAGCTGTTTTACCCCGTTTGCCCTGCCTCTTACGCCGTCCTGTGGGGTAGCGATTGGCTGATATGGTTGTAGGCGTATTTATTTTTAAAGATAATCAGCGCATGACTGACTGCCTGAGATGGCTTTTGAAGAGCTTTTGAAAACTATATGGGACATTACCGTAATACATAATAATAACCATACTCCCACTGTCCTACCCGGAGAAGACCATTGATCTTGCCGGGGGAGGGGGTCATCCGAACCTCCCTGTAGACGGACTTGATTTTGCCACCCCAAATAAAATTTCTTAGAGCCCCCCCCCATGTTCTCTTGTATTTGTCGATGGTCGCCTACATTAAATGACTCGAGACAGACGGGTGAATACGATAAGATGCATGTTATCCCCGTTGCCGCCAGCCGCCCTACAGGTAATTCATCTGTTTTGTCCCATAGTGAGAACAGATTGTGCAACCCTACAAGTCATAAAAAGACGTCATTAGCCTTAAACATGGCACATAAAGCTTGGCTTTAGATTGTTTTAAATATGCTATGATATCATACAGATAATAAAGTCATATGATTGGTTATATGAAGATCAAGTACGTTTCATATTCGGGACTATTATTGTGAAATTTTAGCCCCACTCTGGTTGGGGACGCTTACCCCCACCCCATTAGTAAAATCCAGTTGTCACCTCTGTCCTGCCCCAGCTACCCTCAATGGTTCCCGCTTTCGGCTGCATCATTCTCAGGTTCTTGCTTGTCATCACAAATGTGCCTGCCCTTTTGTAAAACTCTGGATCTGCGCCTTCGGCTAGATCTATTTTTGCCTTTAATGAGTATAGATTTTCTGTATATGTAACTATATAATAAGTGCAAATCAGATTTTTTGGGAAACGCTTAATCGGCATTAAAAATTGGTACGTGACGCGTATATAAACGTATGCTTAGCAAAATACACTTTCATAAAATGGTATTGTATGAAGAGTTTCTTTCAATCCCCTCAGCGATCCCATGTTGCAATGCATGTCCCATGGTTGCTTAGCTCCTCTTCAGGGGTAATCCTAACGCCACCTGTTGCTATCGAGTAGAGATTTCGGTAGTAAAGTGCATTCTTATTACGTGACTTTGAAAGTGCTAGAAAAATGACGATCGTCAATTTGAAGATAACCTATATGCTTTTCTGTATTTATAAGGAAAATTAAAAATACTGGATTTTGAGAGGGTTGCGTGAATCATATGGTTTGAATGTCTTTAAAGAGGCAGGGGCGGATCTAGGTTTCTTCGTTAGGGGGGGGGGGGGGGGCGCTGACGGCCAAACATCCGCCCGAACGACTATCTAAGAGGAGCGCCACCATCAGTTGGCGCGGAGCGTACAGAAAATTTTGAAAATATTTTGAGCTTTCGTTTCCCAAAAAAATTTTCCCTTCAATTAAAATGAGAAAATTGCAAAATGATGAGAAAATTACCAAATAAAATGCAGGGGCAAAGTCTATTCATAGTTCCCGTTCTTGACCGCCGTCATGGAGTGTCCCCTTTCCTTTTGAAATTTTTTGCTGTCCCGAAGGGCTTAAAAAATCGTGCTATATTTTGCTTCTTTTCACACTAGATCCATGTGCTGAAAATGTCTTGATTTCATTCTATCAATGAATAATATTATTCATAATTTCTACGAAAATTGAAATACTATGTGGACGCCTACATTGTTCTGTTAATCTGTTTCGTCACAGTTTTCAATATCATAAAAAGATCACAGTTGTGAAGGAAATATTTCCCAATTACCGTCCCTCTAGCTCTAGGCCTCTAACCCTCACCCTTCCACCCGAACAACATCCCATCCGTCCCTCCTCTCGCCGTTTTATTTTGGATCCCCTTCATTTTTTCAACATCGTCGACCGCGTCCCAATTTCTGTGCGGGCATTCTGCCCCCTGCTGGCTAGGTCAGTGAAAACATGTACCACTACCATTGGATGAAATGATCTTGTACCTTTCCGGGACAAAAAAAAACCATACAACGGAATTGAAAACATGCTTATGACTGCGTATCTTTTACGACACTTGTCCGAACTGAAAGACCACTGAATTTATGCCACTGTCTATATTGCTGCCCGAACTCCCGACTATAGATGAATTTACTCAGTGGCGTGCGCAGGAATTTGAGGAGAGGGGGAGACGTAGCCCACAGACAGACTCTCAGCGCTCCGCGCCGCCTTCGTTTGGCGCGGAGCGCAAGGAAATTTTGGCTCAAAATGCCTCCCAGATAGCTGGAAATGGCACTTCCCAGGCCTATTTACCGCATATAAATTTGGGGTAACACTAGCAATATTGTAAAAAATAAACATAGAATACTAGAAATAAGGTGGGACTGCCCCCTTCGCCCCTCCTCCTTGGCTTATAATTAGATGATTAATTATAAAAATCATACTCGTCAAATTATAGATTAATAGATGATTTACCGTTTTTTTTTCAGAACTGCTATTTATTTAGTGGTAAACCTTTGGAAGGTAAAACAAGTTTTAACAGAGGTGCGCAAGGTTTGATTCTTTGCTGTCCTGGGGAGGGGTCTAGAAACTTTTGCCTAAGAAAGAGAGCTGAGATGCAAAATGGTGCTATATTTGAAACATTTTGAAGCATATTAAAACACACATGGGAGAGCGTGCCTGTTGCTCCGCCAGAGTAGGTCAGACTGCTCCCGACGGATTTCCCCCGACCAGTTGATTTTCCTCCGACAACTTATAGAGGTGGGGCCCATGGCCCATCCGTCCCCCCCCCCCAATGCGCACTCTACTGAGTTTACTACTAACACCTTCTGAGAAAAACCGGTATGTCACGTTCCAAGATGGCTTTGAAGAATTTTCAGGCGGACTTATGGGAAGATTTTCTCACACTAAATTCATATGTGAAATTGAAGAAAAAGATACTTTTACCGTTGCCCGATTTGGGGTTAAAAGCACTGCAGCCTAAAAGTAGCAAGTTTTGCACAATTGACGGTGGCTCGCATTGAAAAATGCAAAATCGTGACCACACATAGCTGCCCGAATACGTCCCGACTAAACCGAATCTCCGCCTTATGATGACTACTGGTAGTATTGTCATAAAGAAATATGATACGTCAAAAATGGTCTTTGATTAATTTCTTTGGGCAAAATTTTGGGCTTTGTATACACCTATATACACCCTCCCGTCTGTCAGTGTAATCTAGCAATTGAAAACATCCCAGAACTTTTTTACAACTATTCTACCATTTGGGGCAAAGTTTAGTGTGCACGGGACTATGAAGTGAGTCTGGGGAAAATTGTTTTTCCATAAGCGACCCGGATGTGTCGCGAATTTTTGTGTTCTTTTCGTTTCGTCATGAAATTTTTACTTTGGCTATGATGCTTTTTTTATGTTTCGGGCAAATGTTTCAAAGAATTGGGAGATTCGGACTTTTCGGGCAAAGTGTTGCGCAAGACTATAAAAAGAGGCTGAGGAATAAAAGTTTTTTGACGCTTTTTAATTTTTCTGGCAAATCTTTGGAAGAATTCGGGCACGATAGGAATTTTGAGTGGAATTAAAACATGCGAGATTTTTTAAGAGTAAAATGGCTGTGCAAACCCATGCCAGAAATTAAGATCTTGTGGAAATTTGGGGACAGTCTGCCCTCTGCCCCTGCCTTGTACGCCTATTTGACAAATGACCAGTTTGGAGTTCGACTTTCCCAGTATCTGTAAGCCGTAAGCGATCTTTGGTTCGCGCGTAGCATAAGAGTGAAATTTTGCAAAATGAGCCTCCCAGATTGCAGGAAATGGCCCTTCCCATGCCCTATAAGTTGCGAGATACGGTCGAGATCTTCAATGTCACCCTGTTGCCATTCCATCGGAAAACTTGAAACTGTATACTTTTAAACTGCTATTATTTTGTAGCAATTATAAGACAATACAACGTGATGAAGAATCAAGTAGGCGAAATGATCCGTTCTACGAAGATAAAAAACAAACCTTGGAAAATTTTAGGGGGGGGGGGGCGCCGGGTGCGCCCCCGTCTAAATCCGCCACTGAAAGAGGGTCACATAACCCACGGAATGCAGGCCACTTGGGAGGTTGAGGTAGATAATTGCCACCGTGCGGTAACTTTGTGGTTGAAGTAATGTTATGCAAAGCTCAGAGAATTACCACGGACTGAACTCCCTGGTTAACTGACAGTACATATATGCATACCTTAACTAAGGTGTACGTGGCACGTAACTAATTTCTTGTCCTGATATTAAATTTCTTTGATGCACGTATGTTCACTTCCTCGAAATTATCATGTTATCACTTCTGCAACTGATGATTGTAAATATCTTATTTGTCTGAATTATTTCACTTTTAATTATTTTTTTGATGTGATTGTTCGTACATATGACTTGAGGCTACATAAAACTATGGAGCACAAACTGCAAGTTACTGGGGCTGCAGCCCTTAGCTCTCTCCTAATTTCCCTGACGGCCCGGAACGGTAACAAGGGAACGCAAAGACAGTGTACCCGTAGACTACGGTACTCATCGGATCACAACAGGTCCCCTCAGATTTTTTGACTTTTAAAAGGGAAATAATGTTTGTACATTGCATCAACATGGCACAGGCACAAAATGTCTTCTATAGACTTCATGCATATGATGTCATAGAACAGAAAGTGTGCTCTTGGCTGGAGGTAAGCTCGTGTCCTAGCAACTTACACCAACAATTGCAGATAGCTCAGTGATTCGTGTACAGATCGAATATGCGAGTAAGTCTACCACGCGGACGTGCGAAGTCTACCTCGTGCGTACAGTGTGCTCCATTGTTTCCCCTCCAAAATAACGTCGCGTGACGTCAATGCATAAGGTGTATTGGTATAAACCACTCAGTTTCACCAATGAACTCTAGGTTTACCATTCCTTCCCAAACACATTACACATTAAAAGAGTACAATGAATTTTACATTAAAGGAAAAGTTGGAAGTTTTGAACTTCCAGTTTGAGTGAAAAATTATTGAAAAATTATTAATGCATAGCAAGGCAGTGAATTTGTTCCTGCGAGAATCGCCTTTATATATACTTGAAAATAAAGTTAACCAAGTAATTGTTAAATGCCTGTCATTTTTTATCCATAAGTCGTGGTTTAAAAGGTTAGAATAATTTTCTCAACACAAATACAGTATTAACAGGCCCGTAGCCAGGCAAGGTACTTCAAAGGGGGCGAGATAGCTTCCGGGGGCAAGATATTTTTTTGAGGAGACGAGATACGCTTTGAAGCAATGGTAATTTTATAATTTCCTAGGGGGTGAAAACATTTTTTCTAGGGGTAGCCGCCCTTGTCCATCTCTGGCTACACTCTTAAAAAAGATGGGCAAATTTTGCCCAACTTTTTGACCAACACTGGGCATCTATTCAACAACCTAAACAGTTGGACAAAATATTGACCAACCAAATTTAGTAAAGTTTGAACCCAATTATTGGGAGGAACATTACCCAACTGTTAAGTAAACGAGCATTTCAAAACATGCCTACTTGTTGGGCATTTCCTTCATCAAGCTGTTGGGCAAATGTATTAACCAACCGTTGGTTTTATGTTAACCATTTTGCCTAACCGTTGGTACTTTCCTTACTTCAGAATAGCATGCATGCATGCTGGGCATTTCTTTCCCAGGAGATTTAGGTGAACTTTGTACACAACAGTTGTTAAAATTGCTTTAATTGATTGGGAAAGACATCATAAGAACTTCTTAAGCAGTTATATATTTATTGTGCGTTGTGCATGTGAATTAAAATATTATACCTGCCGTCCGAAACCCGAATACAAAACAGCTTCTATATTGACACGTTCATTTCAAACGCCTTGGCTTAATATGTTTGGTTTGTCACAGACTTTCGTGTAGGCCTATAATGTCCGAAACAATCAGGTTTAAAAAGCACGTTTGGAATTAAAACACAAGTCCACACCACTGATCTACATACAACTGTGGCAGTTCCATAACGTTCAACCATAGGATTATCACTACGCACAACAAAGTAACGTTTTGAATTCGTGATAGCGAATACCCCGTTCAGTGATCGATAACTGATGTCAAAACTCATACAAAAGTGTGCTAGTTCGAAGCACTATTTTCACACTTTTTGTGAAATAGAGCCCAATTCTGCGGCCAAACAGAATGTCCGAGTATTCCGTGCAAACGTCTAATATGTTAAAAGGATTTTTCGGAGTATCAACACGAAGCCCCATAACTAGAAGAAATGCAGAGCCAAATAGAGTTAAGTGTTTGGTTGTTTGCCGCAAAACCTGTAGCGAACGTTTTGCCCAACTTTTAAGCAAACACTATGCTAATTAGCAATTAGTTGCTCAAAAAGTGGGTAAATAGAAAATATACCCAACCGTTGAATATAAGCTTGTCACCATTTTAACCAATAGTTAGTTGGATAATGCAATAAAGGTGCATTGAAGGGGAGTTCTAACCACTATTTGGTCAAAGTTTGACCAACATATAACCAAAATGTTTTCCCAACCAAAAACTTGCCCAACGTTTTTAGAGTGCTATACGGGCTTAAATATTTCCTTTTAAAAAACAACAGATTGAAGCAAACTCTTACTTCCTTCAGGTCTTAACCTTAAGGATGCCATGTTACTCACCTCTTTCGTGGTAAACGTTATCTTGCAGGATTAACCTCAGATGAGTTTATCGATGACGGCTCCTACCTGGTCTTTTCCGAGTCTGCTTTACAGTGAGCTGGTTTCAGAATGACATAAGAGCTCCCTCGCACTACGTTTTATATTAATAGATGCCAGTCTGTAACAATTGAGGCACGCCAGTAATCCATGCATTCTACTTTTCATGACAAGGAAGCCTGAATGCATGTGAATAGCCCTCTTAGCCGACGAAGTATTTGGTCGGTTTATCTATGCCACGAAGTAGCCTCGTGTGGCGGATGCCAAATAGAGCCGCTACGTAGGCTTGTACGCGAAGGGAGGTTCACTTAAATATTCCACCAATCGGGACAGAGAACAGCAATGGAACCAGCAAAGTTTCTCAAGACCAAATCCCAGTCATGCGTGGTTGGCAACATGCCAAACTGTAAAAACGTCCCAGGGAGCTACTTAGAAACCTGGATATTTTGCAAGGTCTCTATATTGTGAGTTATAAAGCTATAACAGCAGCTAACCAACCTTTCCAAACCCATGTATTATCACAAACTACCTTTTTTTCTCTAATGTGCGACAAACTTAGGATTTTCATGTACACCGTCAGAAGTTACTTTGGGGAGGGGCTCGTCATAACGTCACCAAGGGGGCCCGGGGTGGGTAACGTACCTACCCAAACGTTTGTCGGGCTCTATGTGCCCCGAAGGAAACTTTGCGCTGTGAAAGAAATTCATAGGCACACATTTTATAGATAGAAAAAGACACGAGGACCGACGTCAGCTACATCGTCTATAATTAGGCAGAAATTCAATTCAATTCACTGTACTTTATTCCAACCAATGCACAAATGTACAAAAATACAGATAACAATTGTTTTAAGTATAACAATGGATGCAGAAAGTATTGTCATAACAAAAGACTGCAGGATAGTATAAAGTAAATACATATCAGAGCAAAGATTGAGGAGTTTCCAAGGAAAGTTCTAAGATAGAACTTGTGAGGAAGGAGACCACTATTATAATTAAGATCATTTAAGGTAATGCCCGCAATGGCAGAAAATGTTCTCGAAAGGACATTTTGTGTGCACTTCGCTCGTGTCTACTGAGGGTGGGTGGGTGGTTGGGGGCGGCATGATATTACTCATAAGTACTGGGAAACTTTAAATGGAGTTCTTTTTCCAACATCCAACATTATACACATACCTTTCCTAATTGATTATCTGTTTGTCTAATTTTATGTTCCAAAACCGTTGCAGCGATTTGTGTTGCCTTCTTTGAACGCTCACCCAAAGGAAAAAAGAGAGCGCTACAAACTTGATTTCATAATGTCCACAACTGTAGATACCTTTAATAACATAGCTTTGCTGTGCTGGATCTTCATGGAGGAGTAGGCTGGCCAAGCACCACACAAAGCAGTGCTGCCACTCCGTAAAATAAAAATTTTCAAGATGACCTGTAAAAATTTTGAAGATTTGAATATATTTTTCAAGATCATGTTATTGTAATATGGAACCTTCATCAAAGATAATTAATCAATATTTATTCACCTATTTTCATTCATTCATGTATTGTTTTTTCCACATTATCAGAATTGTGCAGATAGAAGTATCAAACAAAATAATATGTGGATGGAAGTAAACTTAAAACCTTTATATGGGCTTATGAAAGAAGATCACTTTCGGAAAAGGGAGAGCTTCTTTAGAAAAGCCAAAATACTAAGAATAACTAAACATATTGCTGGGTAAAAGCAAAACGCAAATGTTGTAAAATGAAAGAAGCATTTAAAAATTATTTTTTTCTTTTCATTTATTTTTTATTTGATAGTTCTTTCATTTGTTTACGTTCCAAGTCAGTTGGCGGCAGACTACCGGTACCCATCTCACGCGCGTGAGGCATATACAAGATCAGGCTACAAGCCTACAATTATGTACAGGAAGTGGTGCTTATGCACAGTAATGCTACATTCGCAGTAATGTCTGGAATCCACGACAGATTGGTCACGTGATCTACTAGGCCTTGTAAATTTCGCCATCATGATGTCTTTTAACGTTGCTGTCTAACAGGATTAGGATTATAACCTGGGCAACTTAGGTCTGATTGGAGCTAATTAAGAGTTGCCAGGATTTCTGTGAAACAGCTGGCTGAATTTACGGTAAAAACTTAAATTTGTCTATCCAAAGGTGTTCTGAAATTTTCAAGATTTGGCTATTGTTTGGATCGTTATCGGAGTTTCCAGATGGAGGGGATTCTTTTCATGATCTAGTGAGTTTTTCAAGGGGTGGCAACAGTGTCACCAAGTAGCCTCGTATCTGGTGCCTAAATTCATGCATTCATGCATAAATGTATGCATACACACATCCATCCACACATCCATCCATCCATCCATCCATCCACACATCCATCCATCCATCCATCCATCCATCCTCCATCCATCCATCCATCCATGCATGCATACATACATACGTACATACATACATACATACATACATACATACATACATACATACATACATACATACATACATACATACATACATACATACATACATATACATACATACATTCATTTACATACATACATTCACAAGCAGAGTCCTAAAACATGGGATCATGTTTGGGTGCTCTGAATCCTCTCGGCTATAATCTTGGGTATTACAATGAGGCATTTAACTTTATCTGCAATATGAACTAATATTTTTAAAATTACACTACTCGGACTTACGGCGGGGCGGGTTGATAATGTAGGAGGTTGTGAACTGGGACGATGGATGGCGGTGGGGGTTGGCTGGACTTTTGAACAGTACTTTTTCAAAACCTGCGCTACAGAAAGTAGTCTTCATTATGGGTCAAGTGTCTGTAATGATTTCACCGACAAAGTTCACTTTATGACATTTTCATAACCCTGAGTTTGATACATTGCAGTAAAGGCTGATTCTGATCAGGGGGTTGGCCACGTTCTACACATTCTGGATCAGTACCGGATCTAGTTGGGAGGGAGATGGAGTGGAGAGAAAAGAACAATTGATAAGATAATAAAATGTTGTCAATATTTCTGTCGATAAGAAAAGCGTGATATTTAACACGTCGGTTTATACCGAAGAGTGTGCCCTCTGTCTTGATTGGTTTCTATGATTTCCATACCCAATAAGAATCGATTGCAAATCTTTCGATATATATAGTTTAGCCTCTTGCCGTTCTAGTCCCGTTTCTTTAAAGTCCATCAATCCAAAGTAAAAAAGAAAACCTGTGAAGTTTCTCACCGGGTTGGACCTACGGCAAATAGATGTTTTTGTTCTTATCTGCTGCTTAATTTTATAGTCACTTAAAATTACTCTAAAGACTTTTTTAAATAATATCTTAAGTTGTTATTTTGTTAAAAGTGTAATAAGTGCACAAACGGATTTTCGTATTAACTTTTGTCTTTTTTAATGAACCAGTCTTCCAATGCCAGTAAAATTTAAAGTTACGTGGTACGCATAATATACGTTTTTACAATGAACTGCCGCTTTTTTCAGAATTAATTAAAATTACAAAAGCGCCTTTCATAATAATGCCTTTGCATCGCTGAATGTCTTGTTAAGGAACACATATAGGTAATCATTAACGCACTGATGACTCTGAAGCAAACTCTTTATCTAATTATTACTGCCTTTGTGGCTCCATCTATGTGATACGCACAATTGATGCTTTCAAACACAACTGCCGCATGGTTAAATACAGAAAAAAAAAACCGAACACACAAGAAAAGCTTTTAAAAACAAGCGATTGTTTTCTTACATGGTACTTGGGTCTTTCTTTCGAGGAATGTCTAATTAGTGAACTCACAAATTTTCATTATCACACTTTTGTCTTTTTAATGAACTTTTTGTCCAACAACCTTAACGTTAACGTCACGTGGTATGTATATTATATGTTTTCATATTGATTTGCCAATCTACAAAAATACATTGTATCTTTGAAAATCCAATTAGGGAACACATGGATAATCGACAACCCGCTGGTAACTTTGAAATGACTTCTTCATTATACTTAATAAGATAAAAAGGACCGTGAAATTTCCACTGTGAATATTTGACCCACTTCATATAAGAATTGCAGTGAAGTGACCCGATACACCAGTACAGGACTATGTCATGGACTCACCTATCCTCGTGACACGGGAAGAAAAAGCTACTCATTTGTTCATTCGGAATAACCATGTTTTGTGCAAGGGTGCACTCTTTGTAGTCACACTATTCTTTTTTTCAGTCTCCTTGAAGAATTTTTTCAAAGCTGACGGCTGATCTTGAGTAAGAGGGTTCGCTACCCTTCTGGTACTGAAGGGCCTTCGTAGATGGGGGAAGTCGGAGGCTACAGCCCCAATAATTTTCGGTCGAATTTTTGTTCAAACAATCACTATTAGCTCTGCCTGAGAACAAGAAAAAATTACGCTAGAAAAGCCAAAACCAGAAGAGAAAAGGTGCTAGCTATCTTCCCCCTCAAGGAAACCTTCCAAAGGTCCTGCATTGTATATTTCCTGCATTGTATATTTTCGAAGTGATCTGCAACAGCTGGATTCGAAGGACTGGTTGTTGTGTAAAGAACAGGGGCTATGTTGATTATAATCAATGTGGCTATCGCCATCATAATCACATCACTTATTATTAAGCAGTTCATTATCCAGCTATCCCTGCAAACTTTTCAAAGAGAGAATTTCAACCAGCAGAGCAACAACAACTTGAGATGATTTTGAAACGCACCGTATCTATACTGAAAGTTATGACCGTGCCCAGCCTTTACAGAAATTTGGTAACAGCTGTTCTTCTCCTATATATGTTATAAAATCACAGAGTCTACTACCTCTTAAACAAGAATATGGACAAGGCCAAAATAAATGGCACTTTTAATATTTTTCAAAAAGTTTTTATCCCAAATATATACGTGTAGTAAAATATGGTTCTGCGTGTATATGCATAGCACGCTTTTGAGTTTGTGCACTCTGGTATTCATGAGTATTGCACCCAAAGCTTGGGGCAGACCCCAGGTTATGCTTGAGTCAGCCATACAATTCAGTCTTGAACCCCTACTCTGAGTGAGCTGCACTGATGAGATCTAACAAGATCGAAACAGTACTGTCTGCAGATTGAATATATATATATATATACGTACATACGTACATACATACATGCATACATACATACATACATACATACATACATACATACATACATACATCCATGCATGCATGCATACATGCATACATACATACATACATACATACATACATACATACATACATACATACATACATACATACATACATACATACATACATACATACATACATACATACATACATACATACATACATACATACATACATACATACATACATACATACATACATACATACATACATACATACATACATACATACATACATACATACATATATATTAGTGTGTCACCTTTTACTGTGGAATTTTAGGGGACTAGTTAGGTTAGGTGGGGAAGAACACTCCTCAGGGCAATGTCCCATGCCCCCATATTTGCAAGTGAAAAAAGTGATGTACCTTAAAGGTTCTGCAGCCTAGACTACTGCAATTGTGATTGTCCTTTCAGTGAGAGAATGCTAACATGACACGTTATCGTAGGCCTTGGGCGTAGCGAGCTTTACTTTCTTTTAGTGAATTTAAAGACAGAGGCCACTTGGGCACTCAGATATTCGTATGCCAGGATCATCGTGGTAACACAGATTTTTCCAGGGCAATACAGCTCAGTCCCCCAAGAACACATATAGAACGTTTACTTGTAATTGTTTTCGTTTTCTTTACCCCCATATTCAATCTTTATTGTGGATTCCACTTTATAGCGAATGTTTGGTTCTGACCATTGAATTTTTACTTTATCCGTTTTTCTGGGGAACTTAAATACCTCCGACAAAATTAAACCATTTTCCAAAAGTTTGGCCGATAGGTTTTGTCAGAGCTCGATGGGCAGGGTGTGTGTGTGTAGTCCCCGTCCCCCAAGCTTGGCTCTTACACCTGTAGGAGTTAATATGAGGCAAATTCAAGTGAGTATAGCCGTATTTCTTATCGATGTTTTTTTTTGCCATGTAAACCTCCAAAGTCAATGGGACACCATACGTCTGACTTAATCCTAAGTCTGAGCAAAATTCTATAGAAGGTGGGCACTGAAATTTGTTCGGGTAATTTCGACCACCATGATCTTTTTAACAAAACCTAAATTTGAAACGAATTTCAAATCAGCCCTCCCCTTCCGATGGATTTAAAGTCAGTGTTTTGCAGGTGTCTCTCACTGTTGGGTTTAAAGTGCTACAATTGTCTGAACTGATATCAGAAACGTTAACAAAACAGAAATATCAATATTGTTAGTAGCAATGACACAATAACTTATGGTTCTGATCTGCCGATATGGAGCCTCCTTCTTCGGAGGGGCGGGGGTGAGGTGGGGTAGTCAAGGGGATACAGGAATGGGATGGCACTTGCATCCCCCGGCTTCGGGCTTGCCCAGAAGATGGTACCTTCATGGCTTAAGTGCAACAGGTTCACTTCCACTTAGCTGTCTTCCCATATCGACAAATTAACTAACCACCTTTTAACGCAACGATAGCAGAAGAGTTCAGTAAGCTAGTCGAATGAGGCAATAAAACACCTTTCCAAAAGATATAACATAAATCCCAGGTGCAGAAAGCGCATGCACTAACATCCATCTTGTGACGTATAATTCTCTCTAGCCACTCATAACCTACAATCGTAGGTTTACTCGACTGCTATACAGGTAATCATTGGATAATAGCATACAACTTTCATGAATACTGTAAAACAGAACTATTTCACAATTGAACATTTCCAGCCCTCGTCAAAAAATAGTCGAAATACCCAGCACTTGTTTAACCAGGGGCCAGAATTTGATCGCGTGATTTTAAACGTTCAAAGAATGCATATTGTGTTTCGCATTAACATGACACAGAAATAAAATATCTTTTTTCAGTCTCAGCAACCAACACTAGCCGCAGCTTTACTTACCAAACATTGCATACACAAGACGAGTTACAGAAAAAAATTGAAAATTTTAAAGTTTTAGTGAACAAATTATTTATGAGCTACAAAAAGTAGTGACTTTCTTTATGCGAGAACCCCGTTTCTTAAAATATAATTACCCGGCTGTCTCTTTTGGAATTGTCTACACTTTTATATAAAGAAGAACGTTATAAAAGTTTACATTCTGCTGCCCTCAAATGCTCCCCTCAAACTGCTTATCATTTTGTAGTCCCAGTCTCACCTGTAAGTAATTTGCTTCATGGATAACCAACCCTCACCTCCTCGAGCCTGGTAAACAGATGTCACGAATACCCTTCAAGAAGTTTGACTGTACTCCTTTTTAGTCATGCCTTACTCACAGATAGTGGTGAATTTCATTTATCTTCTTACTTTAACTAAGGAGGGGAAACAGGCATTCTAAAAGATACCTTGTTTTAAGAAAAGTGATATTATCATTTCGATTAGTTCCATCCGCCAAATCCGTGACACCTGGCCTCATTTGAATGTCTCACTTCTTTACATGAAGGCATTTTGCTAACCAGTGAGGACTAAACGCAGACTTTCATTAAACCAAAGATATATTAGGCTGAATTCACAATTGGTGACTGCACTTTGGAATAAAAAAGTGAGAAACTTCAAACATGTCCTTCAAATGTAACCCACTCTGATTGGTAAATGGATTGCGCAAATCACACACAGTAGTGTACTCAGCAGAGCATGGCCTTGAGTAGTTAAACTACATACCTTTGATTTGGGGGCTTTAGAGACAACCCTCTTTTACCAAGTAAAAGGTATTTGAAAGGGTTTAGAAGTAAAAGTCTTTCTTTGATGGCTTTGACTTTGTTGAAACGTGTAATATTGCCTTTAGAGCCTCTATATTTCTGCAAAGCTTGCTTATGATTACTTTTGGACAATTTGCAACAAAAAGAAGTATGCTGTAAGAAATTTTTCTTCATAAATCACTGAATGTGTTCTGTGTGGAAGCTAAATAGAAATATATGGTACAAATAAGATGAAAAGAAAATATAGTTCGTAAGCGAACAGTGGCTGCGATTCGCTCACTTGTAACCTATTGTTTGGAAGGAAAACGTGGCTAGAGTGTACGGCTCACTCCCAACCTTACTCCCGGGACCCCAGATAAGACAGAGTATCGGTAGCTGCTTGGAGAGAGACAGCTGCGTTGAGCTACCTGGGCCGAGCAGACCCGAACCGGACATCCAGAAACCCTTTTCAATTCACCGATTTTGGAATCCTTCAGCACGATAATTGTGTATAGCCTTGCTGAACAAGCAATTCCGTGTAGCAAATCGCGATACAACCACTTGCCCATTTTTGGTTACCCAGAACAGGGAACTGCCACTCTGAAGAATCTAAGCGTAAATTCTAAACACCAAGCCAACCCTAGAGTCTCCGCCCGGGAGCTCCCACTTCAACTAGCTGTAAGTAACCGTTCCCTCATATTGACTCCGCCCCTGCCCAGTGTTGGTGACGTGTGCAATATTTATCAAAAAGTTACCGTATACATGTGAAGCTTGTTCACGCGATTGGACAGATATTTGCGATTGGTACTTCTGTTAGGTTGGACGTTTGCCATCAGTACTTGTAGAAGTTCAATTCAAATCTAATCTTAAAAACAATCGTTTGCTCACAGAACGCTACAAAATCGACTGAGTTTGTATTCAGCATGCCACGGTTGAGCAGACTGCGGTTTGCGGTTTGCCTTAGAAAGATCGGTGGGCATTACAAAGACAATCCTGCGAAAAATACACTTATTATCGAGGTACCATTATTGGTTTGTTTCATCATTTTTGTTATCCCTTTTGAATCCAACTGAATAGTGCCTTTCAATTTCCCGCGATTTTGTTCTCTTTTCTTCTATCGTAACTTATTTTCACAAAAGCATCGTCTGACCGTTCAGATGGAACTTTTTTCCATTGATATTGTAGATGTAGCAAACACTTGTTGGACATCAGGCTATGTCCGTCACTGATTCCGTAAACGTTTTAAATGGACACCGTTACAAGTGTTATACGTGCTATAATTTTAGCAAACATGTTAAATTGTATTCTCCATTAAACTTGTCAGGCTAGGGGGCATTTGCATTAGTTTTCCTAGACCAGGGATTCTTAATTATTTACGTTGGTGGGCAACATTTTTTATACGAAAAATCTCCCGAGTCACAAATATCTCTTACCAGAGATCTTGCTTTTGGGGTGTATATTTTGAATTGACAAAACGACATCGCGGTAACGCGGAGCATTCCCGTTACTTCAAGGGTGTGGTGTCTAGGTTTCTGCCGTAGTGCCCCTATTGGAATCCACGCAAGGCTTTGTGATTCACCTGTAGAGGTTTAATCGCCTGGAGGGTCTGGCGGGTTTTCATAAGTATGGAATTATGGACATTAGACTGAAACATTTAACTACCTCTAAAATGACATTTGATACACACAGTACAGATGGTCACAATTATCACAACTTGATCATTGTCTTGTCATGGCCTTAAGTAATCCAGACCTGGAAAAGCTGACAACAAGCCTATGGGGTATGTGAGTGGAGGGGGGGGGGGATGATTTGTCCTGATATCATCCAAGTGAAGTGTCACCATCAGTTAGCTCGTGGGGCACAAAGACTAATATTTCCAAAAATGCCTCTTAGATTGACGTCTCATTTACCACAAGCTTTACATGTGTATCTAAATATTCTTTACTTTGAAATGTAATGGATATAAATCCACACTTAAAATAAGAAAGGTAAATACTGTGAGAGACAAATTCTACTAAAGGGCATAGGTTCCCAAGTTTGTAAGTCCATGCCAACTGACGTACCTGGTACCCCTCCTCTTCACCACGATCTGGCGTACCAATGTCGGATTAACGGTCCATTTGATTACACAATGGGCGTGTAAGTGAGTGGGTGGAGGTGAATATGCATCAGATGGTATAGGGGATGTACGCAGGACCGTAGGTAGGGCCTGGTGATGGAGGTAGACGCTAAAGTTCTGGATGAGTTTCGAAACCAGAAAACTTAAACTGCCGTGGTCTACACTTGTCAATCCTAAGATTTAGTTCGGACAAGATGTAGTCAGAAACCTCAACTCTGGCGCACCCACATTTGCTCCAGAACTGATGTACTTTCGGTACAATTGTTGTTGTTGTCGGTAAATGTGTATTCCAAAAGCCCCTTCATTTCCAGGTGAACGTTATGCGTTATTCTCAGGGGTAGAAACAGAGTTCGCAGTAGCGAGGCTCATTCGTGAGGAGGAAAACCACATTTAACAGCACCAAATGTATATCAACAAGTGGTGTTCCGGAGTCTGTCATCTTCAGAAAATTTGGAAATAAGAGGTCTCTATACTTGCAATTGCCATGATTCTGAGGACCTTTCAGTCATACCTAGGACAATGGAATTTCCAGCATTTCCATCAACAATAAAAATGGGAGCAAAAATAGAAGGAAGAAACTCGGCAGGTTAAGCCCTCGTCTAGATCTGAGCTTGACCCTGGTTATACAACTGATTAATTGTTCAATTAATAGCTTGACGATAAGCGCGGAGCGCATGAAGATTTGGTGCTGTGGAACAATTCTTGATAGAAAATATTAGAAGATATTCATTGGAAAACACACTACCCCTCCTCTAGCCGCAGATCTCCCGTCTCATGAACCAGTGCAATTTAATTTTTCAGGTAGTCCTTAAAACTCTTTGGTCATGTATTACTCTGAGGAACATTTCCATTTCTCAGCAGTGAATGGAACATATGGCCTACATTGAAACCCCTGGTAGAACAAAGCGGAGGAAAGTTCAGAGAGAGGTTAATGGGTACATAGATAACATTTTGCAACAATCAAACCAAAATGATGCCATCAATGAAGCTCAGAGGCCCTTGCTCTCCATTTCATGTGGTGATGCTGCAGCAGAGGTCATTGCAGGTACCTCTGCTCCTTTAAATGTGGAGGCTCTAAATTTGGAACTGAATGAATGTGATGATGCTTATTTGAATGGATGTTCATCTGATGACAACAGTGATCATCATACAAATGAGGATAACAGCATTACCAGTTTAAGTGAACATGATGACTCTGAGGATTTCCAAAATTGCGGTTGTTTTTTCAGTCCTCAAAATCGCCCACTTTGTCCAAACCCTATGTTTAGGGAGCTCTTAAAAAATGATGTACTTCCTTTTTTTACAGCAACCAGCATATCTGCATCTGCCTTGCGACCTGTAATTGCTCGTGACATACCATCTACATCAACGTCAACCCCAAGACATTCCATCAAACAACATATCTCCATCTACCGTGTGACTTGAAAGAGACCCTAAAAGTAATCAGACAGTATATGGTGAGTACCTCTCAGTATTTTATATTCTAAGCTATTTATTTTGTTGAATGGTGTTTTCAAGATCATTCAAGCAGTGAAGGCGACCAGCTTTTTACTACACTGTTGTAGTTGTTTTGGCAGGTTTTCTCTCAATTTGTCACTAGCTGAACTAGAACTTGGCAAAACTTTCAACCAGACGTGTGCTTTAGTACTGCAATCTGTAAACATGGCCCTGTTTTGGCAAACTTAATAACCAAACCCTGGGTGTATGGAGCTCTTAACAAATGATACCCTTTCTTTTTTACAGCAACTAACAGACTTATATTAACCCTCCTTGCCCAACTGAAGTCATATTTACTAGAAATAAAGGAGCAGGTGAGGGCAAACAGTACCATCCTTCAAAGGCTCTCTGGCTCTCAAGTGGAAGAAGAGCAGGAAATTCAACTTCCAGATGAAATCCAGTTACCTGTTTCTTCTACTGAAGAACTTGAAGCTCTTGATGATGCCCTTAAAGTGGACAAGGCCTTGCAAAGACATCTGGTAGGTATACTTTTACTTTTCATTCAACAGCATGGAGAAGTTTGTCAGTTCTGTTCATGATGCTGCATGAAAATAGGTGGTGTCAGAAACTGTATCATACTGGATTATTAACTATCTAAAATTGAAATGATTGTTGGTGTAACTTACTCTTGATTTGTGAAGTGGCAACCATTTGCCAATTGCCAGCATCCGTACTGCATTTTTCAGTTTGTTTGAATTGAACACTTAGAGTGGGGACATATGTCAGGGTTTGAAACAAGCTGCTCCATGCTTGCCAATTGTGAGTGGAAACCTTGGCGGTCAACTTAAATCCCTTTGTAGCCCATTGGGTGGGCAAAATCTGCCAGATGTTATGCTATAACTGAAAAAAGTACGTGGCCAAATTTGGTATTTCTTTTTATTTTGTATTCCTTTTCAAGTATCACTTCTTGGATGATTTGATTACTGTATATCACATGGTGTGTGAATGTAAAGTAAGGGTAGGCGGTGCCACCATCTGACGTCACATGGGTAGTCGGTGAATCTTGCACATTTGAAGGAAAGGCCCGAAATCATCAATTGCGATTTCATATGAAAGACTTGGGTGGCATTATAGATTATGTGCCGGGGAGTTGATTATTATCGGTTTGGTCTCTATGACCAGATAGCCCGTCCTGGAACAAATAGCAAAGGGTAGCCTCGATGTGGTTTGCAAAATTGTTTCGTTTTCTTCAGCTCTGACCTTCAACACTCTGGCTTTTTTTACAGATTAGAAGAACCTCTGTTCTTGGTGGTGCTTCGCTTAAGGAATGTGTTAAAAGGGTTTTGATGGACTTGGTCTCTACCACTGCAGCAAGAAGACTCAACTGGACTGGTGCATCTGGGAAGGTCGCCTTCTCGAGTCTTGTCTTGAAAGATATCATTGAGAGTAAGCAGTTTGATTTCTATATGGTAAAAGGCATATCCCGGAGACAAAGCTCAGCATACCGTATATTCTCTAATAAACGCCCCCGGGGGCGTTACATTTTTGAAAAGGAGGGCGTTTATTTGGGGTAAATTTTTATTAAAAAATAACTTACTGCAAAAGGCTTCACCTGTGTCTTCAAATGAGCTACGAGTTTCTTAGATCAAGTGGTGAAGGATAGAACAGGCAGTTTGCCATTTTCTTGTAACAGTTATTGTTATACTTCCTTTGTTTTTGACAAAAAAACCAAAACACCCTCGACTTCTCCCACTGCAAATGACCACAGAAAAACTGTTTGGAATTTCAAAAATTTACTGGGGGCGTTTATTAGAGGGGGAGCGTTTATTAGAGAATATACGGTATGTAGTGTTCGGAATATTTCGAAGGAATGCATTTTTTTTCTTGAGTTATATTGCTAGCTTAATGAAAAGCCACTGGAATATGCTTTTACATTTGTTTTACTTTGTTTCTCAATTATACTCTTCGAGTTCTGTCCAGGGTAGTTTACTCGGTCATATGGCTTCCACCAATTTCAACTGTTTTGATAAGATTTCAGTTTTCTGTAGTAACCAAAATTATAATACCTGCCCCATATAGTGCTTAAGAAATAAATTTGTGGTACACAGAACACAAGCCCTTATTCTGTAAAATATGGAATAAATTCTGGGGTTGCATGCAGATGTTGTGTCAGGGGTTTGCCAGTTTACTGTCTTGTGAATTATCTTTTGTTAGATACAAGTATGGTTTATGATTTTGAATTGGGTGAATAAACTTCAACATTTTATACTTCAGCTCATGATTGTCCTGTTAAAATACAGATAATGGACCTTGGACAAAATTTTTATTAATGATGTTATACATTACCCATATTTTCTTTCAGGATGTGTTCGGAAGAACCCTCGAACTGTGACCGAGACGGTGGGCGAAAATCAAGGTTCATTGGCTCCTTCAGTAGAGGATGATGCCTAGTTGTTAACTGATTTTTTTATTTGTATGTTAGTTTGTCCATTTGTCCTAACACAAAATTTGGGACTGAAGGAAGTTCAGAAAACGAAAATTTGGGTAAACAGGGTTTCAAGTTTTTGTGTCAAGTGGGGTATATGGGTCCAAGAGGGTCAAAGTTTTCCAAATTTGGTACAAGTGGGTCAGACGTTTCCCAAATAATTTTTTTCTTGCTAGAAATCCCCCCATACTATTTGATTATTATTTACTGTAACACATGTGACAGTTAATTTTTAGACTTTGAAAGAAGGGTCTAAGGTCATATCAAGTTTGGATATGTTAGAGGGGTACTTATTCGAAGCATTCTGGTGAATTTTGCAGTGGAATCTATCTATTTAATTATTATTCATTGTAACCGATAACAGTTATATTTAGAGTTTGAAAGAAGGGTCTAAGGTCATATCAAGTTTGGATATGTTAGAGGGTACTTATTCGAAGCATTCTGGTGAATTTTGCAGTGGGATCTATCTATTTAATTATTATTCATTGTAACCGATAACAGTTATATCTTAAGACTTTGAAAGAAGGGTCTAAGGTCATATCAAGTTTGGATATGTTAGAGGGGTACTTATTCGAAGCATTCTGGTGAATTTTGCAGTGGAATCTATCTATTTAATTATTATTCATTGTAACCGATAACAGTTATATTTAGAGTTTGAAAGAAGGGTCTAAGGTCATATCAAGTTTGGATATGTTAGAGGGTACTTATTCGAAGCATTCTGGTGAATTTTGCAGTGGGATCTATCTATTTAATTATTATTCATTGTAACCGATAACAGTTATATCTTAAGACTTTGAAAGAAGGGTCTAAGGTCATATCAAGTTTGGATATGTTAGAGGGTACTTATTCGAAGCATTCTGGTGAATTTTGCAGTGGAATCTATCTATTTAATTATTATTCATTGTAACCGATAACAGTTATATTTAGAGTTTGAAAGAAGGGTCTAAGGTCATATCAAGTTTGGATATGTTAGAGGGTACTTATTCGAAGCATACTGGTGAATTTTGCAGTGGGATCTATCTATTTAATTATTATTCATTGTAACCGATAACAGTTATATTTAGAGTTTGAAAGAAGGGTCTAAGGTCATATCAAGTTTGGATATGTTAGAGGGGTACTTATTTGAAGCGTTCTGATGAAATGTGCAATCATATCCTCACATTAATGAACAGACACATATTTTTATTAAAACTACAACCAATTTTCTCCTTCACAATCTCATGTTATCAGAATGTGATTGCATGAGAGGCACAAAGAACTTAACAATCTTCACATACCGCATAAGTAGGTCTGATCCTCATTAATTTCAAGGGCAATACAACAGTCAGAAAAACAGTGATATAACCTTTGCTGCCCTTAAGCTCAGTTTTGGACACACATCTAGTAACTTCATTTGCTGATATCTCAAGAAGTACATGTCTGATTTTAGTTGAAGTTACATCAAATTGTTAAGATTAAGTCCCTCTTTCACATTTATTAATGAAATTGTTGAATTAAACTTTTCTTTTAAAAACATTTTAAGAGTTAACACATATCCTCCTGTGCAATAAGTAGGCTGTTTTTAGTCACTGTAACCTTTTACTGTGAATTTCATTTCCGATTTGTTTCTTACAATTTTGAAGTCCAGAGAAAATAAGTGTATTTCTGCTGAAATTTAGACTGAATTGTGCCTTGTAAATCACTGAAAAATTTGTTTTGTGTGTACTTCGGAAATTCTTTATCTGTTCATTCTATTTAATTAAGTTTTTATGTTTTTTCTTTAGTAGGCTTTTTAACAACCAAATATTAAAGATTTAAGTTTCTGTACTGTCTTATGGAACTTTTTTGTTGGCCCAATTCTTATTCAAAAATAGCCTTTGTATGTGCAACTCCTTGGTGCTTTTCTAAGCTATGCAAACCTTGATCCAATACCAGTACTTTCTCAATAGCTGATGTATTCTTATTCTATGTATTCTGTAATTTTGTAAAATTCTGTGTTACTTTTCAGACCTCAGGTTTTACTTTTAAGTGTTTATTTGTGCTTATTATTTATAATAAAAGTGTATGTTACACCGATATATGAGATCTCAAGTGATTTTTGAGCATGCTTTACCCTTTGTTATTTATTGTGGTATTTTAAATTTTATTGTGGTCAACTAGCTAGTACATGCATCTTATCAGTTCAGGAGAAAATGCTAGCATTTTTCTACACACAATTCTAAAGATGAACGTCAAGAGAGAAATACTGACATTTATCTGGATTTCCTTCATGTGTCTTTGAACCATCATGATGCCAGCAAACTACTGTGGGGTAAAGACCAGGAATCCACTTGTGCCTCGGAGTGTTTCCTTGGCAAACTGTAGTGGAGCACCATCGGTTACCCAACTATGCTCTTACGATCAACATTTGTGGGGAAAACCCCTGCCGGTCCACTGACTAGTAGGCAGGAACACTAGGCAATAGGAACACTGGTGGTCTGCTGGCGGGTAGGCAGCGTTTCTTTAGCGGCTTCCACCAGCAAATGCCGGCGGTCTGCCAGCGGGTAGGCGGTGTTTCTTTGGCGGCTTCCGCCAGCGATCCGCCGGATAATAGCTGGCCATTCCGCTGGCGTACCGCTGGCGTTTGCCGCCAGCGGTCCGCTATATGTGCGGATAGTGGTCCGCTGGCGGACCGCTAGCCTGATGCTAACTGGGTACCCCAATTTTCCAGGTAGCCTATTCGTCAGTTTATGCTCACTTGAAAGTAAGTAGACAAAAGCAGTACACCGTTTCACCGTTTCAAGGGAATTGTGAGCCTATAGTTGACCTACATCAGTTATGCCTAAAAAATCTTCAAAAAGAGACCTTCACGTTTGGCATACATTCGGTATCGTCACAAAACAAACGAAAGGACAAAATTGAGCAAAAATGAAACCATTTTCTATTGCTTCAGCAGTCGTTTTGTTTGTTTGTTTGTTTTTTTTTCTCCGTAACAGGGATACAACAGTCTGCCCATCAGAAATTTGGAGTGCGGCAGCCAAACATTTTGACTTGCGCACTTCGATTTTCTAACTGGCTAGTCCTATATCTGGTGTAAATTTTTTGCCCTCAGATGTAAATGGAGGAGACGTCCGTGATTGCATGAGGCTCTAGAACAATAACTGCACCCAAACTGTCCTTCACACACATTATGAAGTCATAGTAAGATGACTAACAACGATAGATCCGTGGGGCTTTAAAGTTATTTTAGTACTGTTTTATTTCATTTTACATTAAAAGGGTTGCACTTCAGCCTACACTAAAATACCCTAAGACTGATTACGAATGATGGTGCATTGTTTTTTCCACCCTCAATTCTTTTGTCTGTTTCAGTTTGATTAGAGGGCTGGATTGAAACATCTCGCGGGGCCGGATGTGGCCGACGGGCCGTAATTTAAGAACCCGGGTTGTAGTTGGTCTACACCTACATAACTACAAAATAGTTTCAAAATCTGTGATAAGTGGTTTCACTGACCATATACAAACATTTCCGAAAGAGAGGACCAATATAGACTTTACTATACATCGATATTTTTAGGCCTATCAACGATACCACTAAGGAGCAAATATTTATTAAAATCGATAAGAAATGGGGGCACTGTTGCAAATTGTTTATGGTAAAATCAAACCAGCAAAGTATTCCACACACGTACGACCAGTTGTGTGAGTTCATTGCATACAGTTGTGGTTCAATCATTTCTGCCCCACAAGTATATGTGATGAACTGATGAAGATTCTGTCCCACAAGCGTATGGAATGTGCGAACGTGCGTAAGTGTGTGTGTGTGTCAAGTTTTGTTTTGTTAATATCTCCTAAACGGTGAAGCCGATTTTCTTCAAACTTGGTGGGAAGGTGCCCAAGGTAAAACTCCGGTGCTACACCGAGTTCCGGAAGTAAAGGTCAAAGGTCAGATTATGTGAAAATCACTGTTTAAATCTAGTACTTCCAAATATGTAGTTGCCATGGCAACCAAGGTCAAAGGTTACGTGATGCAGGGGAAAATACTTATTTTTACATATTTTTAAGCCCGAAAGTGTGTCAAAAATGCTCCTTGTGGGCCAAGCTGATTCTGTTCAAACTTGGTGGAAATGTGCCCCAGTGTAGAAACTTGTGTCTCGCAGACCCTCGAAAGTAAAGGTCAGAGGTCGAAGGTCAAATTTTGTGAAAAATTGGAAATCACTTTTTAGTAGTGTTTTCAACGGAAACATACCACTGATATGAAACTACACACGTATAGTAAACGTGTCAAGTACTGTTAAAATATATGTTTGCCATGCCAACCAAGGTCACGTGACAGAAGATCAAATGTAGATTTTCTTATTTTGAAAAGGGCTACTTAACGGCTGGAGTGATTCTCTTCAAACGTGGTGGGAAGGTACCCAAGTGTAAAAACTTGTGTCTCTTACGACGGAGGTAAAGATCAAAGGTCAAAAGTCAAAGGTCAAATTTTGTGGAAAATCACATTTTTTAGTATTTTTAGTACAAATCCAAACGGAAACATCCCACTTACATGAAACTTCACACACATAATAAACGTATCTACTACTAACAAAATATGTGTTAGTCGTGGCAACCAAAGTCAAAGGTTAAATGTACATTTCCTAATTCTGAAAACTGCTACCCACCGGCTGGACTGATTCACTTCAAACTTAGCGGTACCCAAGGGTGAGAAAATATGTCTTGCTCATCCCAGAAGCTAAGGTCAATGGTCAAATTGTGTAATATCGTTGTTTTGGCTACAATTTCGAGAGGAAATATTGCAGGTTACATGAAACTTTACACGTATGATAAGGATAACAAGTTCTACCAAAATCTGTGGTTGCCATGGCAACTGAGCACAAAGTTCACATGACAGAGGGTCAGATGTTCAAATTGTGTTTTAAAAATTGCTTTAGGGGACTCAACCAGTTTTCTTCAAACTTAGTGAGAAGGTACCCTAGGGTGGAAAATTGTGTGTTGCAAACCCCGAAAGAAAAGCTCAGAGGTCAGATTTACAGGGCAGAGGCCAAAGATCTAATTTAGCAACAGTTTCAAGGGAAAACATTGCACTGACATGAAACTTGAAATGTATAATAGGGTCGACAAGTTCTACCATAACATTTTCTTACCATGGCAACCGATATTAAAGCTCACAAGACAGAGGGTGAAAAGTGTTAATTTAGTTTGAAAACTGCTACTAGTTCACATATGGAATACTTTATTGCATCTGCTCACCTCACCATTTTTGATTGCCTAGGAATCCTACAGAAAATTTGATATTTTTGACATAGTTTTGCCTCGTATTCAAAAAACACTTTGTGTATTCAACCAGCTCGCCATTGATTAAAAAATTCAACTTCTTTCCAGTTTTATAGATTTCAACTGGTCTGAATTCTTATTCGTAAAGTTTTCGTAAAGTAAGCAAATTAATGCCCTGCTTCGCCGATGATCATTCTTTTTCAATTGCAAAGAGCAGTGTCTGACAGCCAGTCATCGCACTTTTGTTAGTGTTGTCAACAGTCAGTGTGTGTTGCATAACCATCTTACAGAGTGAAACAAAGGCCATTTCGTTCTCTTTCTTATGGTATAAACAGGTTACCATTGGTGAAGGGGAACACTGCGTAAAATGCCATCCAATCAGGGAACTTCTTATGAAGATTTTGCCCTCTTGAGTATCAACTACAGTGACTTATCACCTGTGATGTAATAGGGGAACGATGATCGCACCCACATGCTGTGGGTGTTCACTCAGGCGTATCAGAGTGAATAATCTAGGCGATATCCGCTGCGCTGTGTGTGCCGTGTCGATAAATGGTTTTGCCATGTATGACACATATAAAATTTTCAGTCATGTACAATTTTATATGGGCCATATAGGGCCTTTATGTTATAACAAGTTATATCTGCCTAAGTTTTGTTAAAGCAAGATAAAAAAATCCCATATCTGGTTCAGATATGGGCCAAATGTAAATTTCCATATATGGCCCCTATATGGCCAAGGACTTACATCCTCGGTCATTTCCTACCTTTCCTAAGTCTATGACAGGCCAGATGAGCATTTTATCTACCCGTATTAAGCCTATCTGTGGGTTTCACATCCATTACAGGTCCTCAATATCCCTCCCCAGACATTGGTGATGGCTCTAAGAAAGTACCAGAGTCTGTGTACTATCAATCGATGGAGGCGATTCCTAATGCACAGGCTCTTCACAACAAAATACTCGAAAGACTTCACTTGAACTGATATGAGATTTGACTAAAAGAATTGTACAGACGACGGTCCCGCTTGCCTAACCCATCCTCACCCTTCACTCTTTCTTAAAAGTGGTCTTCCGCACCGAATAAACTTTTTACCGCAGCTAAAGTGTTATTTTAAAGGGAGGACACTTTTACATCTGGGACTAGCTGAACCTCTAGAAGGCAATTTCAACATCATGGTCGGTTATATAGCATGCACCATATACTTGTTTTAAAGGAGATATTCAAGTGGTTCAATATGCGGACATTTGGCTGTATTGCTGTGGGCCTTACTAGATATATACAAAGGCTCAGGTGTATTGATTTGAACAAATATTGTTACTTGTCATTCTTTAATTCAGATAAGAGTGAATTGCTTTGTAAACATCATATCCACATCAATACACTGCGTACATTGACCATCCCCTGTAAGTGAGATTCCTGATTCCAGGACTGTGAAAGTTTTTTTGTTTGCAACTATTCATTAATTGAAAGTCAACTGACACTATTTCTTGATAATCGTGGAATATTAGTGATATTAAACTGAGAAAGGATATATAATTAAGCAGCTTTGCTCAGAAGAGGACAGTTTAAACTTTTTTCTGGACAAAACTAAAGTCAATCTAAATAACGTAGTTCAAATCTGGGTCAGAGTTCAAATTTCGTGACCTCGTGACCTCGTTTGACCTCAATAATCTACGAGATTAGTAAAATACACCTATCACCTAAAAGAGCATTTCTAGACGGATAATTGAAGGAGTAGCTTATTATTCTAGGACTACTGGATGTATAGCCCTTTGAATGTTTTCCTAAGCAACCCACCCCCTGTGGGCTGGGGTTGTAGAATATGCCCACGGTATTCCCCGCCTGTCGTAAGAGGCGACTTAAGGGAGGGACTTCAACCGTATTTAAAGTATATTTGAAACCAAACTTGACTTGAACCGTATTTGAAACCGTATTTGAACTTTACCTTTTTATGAAGCTGACACTTTTACAACACATTCGTGTTGGTGTGTCCTTAAATCCCATCTAACTATCCTAAGCAGCCCGAAGATTGTGTTTACCTGATTTTTCCTGTTATATAAATATTACGGACTGGACATAAGATATCGTTAATGACCTTTTCATGTGGCACTTACCTCAGTCTAATGCCCAGTATGAAGCTGTAAGTATTGATATTTCATCGCATTGTTTCGCACCTTTTTAGGTATTAAGAAGCCTTAGGGCAGAGGGTATCGACATGCACATGCAGATATGCGATTAATTAACTTGCGGTAAGAGGGAATGTTTATATAGATACGGAAATGAACTCGAGATGATGTACAGCGTGTAATGATAATAAACGATTGATAGATTGTCATTTCCAGGCTGTAAAGGTAAGTTTTTCTAGCAAATTTTAAATTATATTGTTTTATCGTTGGACAGTGGTGATTCATAAGTAAAACCCTTGGAACATTAGTAACCTAAAATTTTCTAGGGAAGTATATAATAAAATCATTTCAGGTCAAAATAGGACAAATGAAGCAGTTTACTGTTCACAATTATATTTTGAAATAGAATAGTCACGATTTAGGTCAAAGGTCAAATTTCGCACCTTTTTTTACCTCTAATGACCTCATCAGTCATGTGACTCACACAATTTGCACACCACACCTAACGCAATTTCTCGGCCAATAATTTGAGGGATCGTTTGTTACTCTCGAGATCCTGGGTGAAAAATAATAGCCATTTGACTTCCAACTGCCCCATTTTTTTAAATTTTTTTTAGCATCCTGAATCTTGGCAGATACCCTGCGATATTTCCCCAACCCACCGAAGATACCCATACACCTGAATTTGATTGGGAATAGAAAAAAAAAAAAACTTAAAGGCATTAATGACCATTCAAAGTGGCACTTACCTCAATTTGAAGCCTGTCTAATTGAAATATGAAGAAATTTTGATGAGCTAGGAATAATAAGTGAAAACTGCAGTACAACTCAAAGGCTGCTTTAACCCTATGTTGTCTGCCCAATGCAGTTTAAAAAAGGAGGAATATTTTCAGGAATTTTTTGGTTGATTTAGAAGAATATTCTCTGCAAAAACCTATACATCATTGTAAAGAGCAAAGATGGGGAATTTGAATGAACATTTTATTTTTGTAAACTTATCTCATTATGTATGCAAATATGCAAATTAGATGACGTCATACGGTTTTTTCATAGAAAACCGTAGAAAACCCATACAGATCACTATTATTTTGTAATTTATGGTAAAGGAGATTGTCTGGCTTCCTTTTTTCTTTCATTTGATACCAAATTTGAGGAAATTGGACCAAAAATGAGGAAGATATGCCCATTTTACCCTTGCTGTACAGCTCCACACTGAACTACACACAGTGACCTATATGACCTTTACACAGAACACTATGGCTCAGTACACAGTGAAGCGTAAACAACTTTGGATCTGTAAATAGAGCTGCATAGGCTTTGTAATGTAGCTCTAAATGGACATTTTAGTGAGTGAAAAGGTTGGAGGGGTGTTGTGGGTTATAATTTTTGATATTGGGAGGGGATGTTGGGTCAGAAATGCATGTTTTGGGCCAAAATGGACGCATTTTTGAAAAATGCATATGTCTGGATCTTTCAAACTCTCTAACTCACCCTACCCTTGCCATTTATGAATATCTTTTGGTATGGTTTTGTAAGGAATCTTGTAACGGACATTTTAGTGTTTAAATGAAAAAGATCGGACTTTCCGTTGCTGAGTTGTGGAATACTTTGTGGACCGGTGATTTTGCCTTTGAAAATATAGATTTTGACCAAAAATACGCATTTTTGAAAAATTATACTTGAAATATCTCTAAATTCCCTATACCTGGCATCTAATCACCTCTCTTGGTGTTTCTTTAGGTTCTAAGGTATTCAGAAAAAAGTGAGTTGGGTGACCCTTTCATAAGTGCCTGAACTAGAATTTTGAAGTTTATGACGTCATTTTTAGCGATTTTTGAGTTTTTTTAACATTTTTTGAATTTAAACAACTATTTATCGATGTTTTGTGAAAAAGTTTTCAATACAACCCCCCCCCCCAAAAAAAAATGGTGGCATTGCACAGAACTTTTTGTAAGCTTTACTTTGGTGGTTGAATGAAGGCTGAGGAGTGTATATTGACAAAGTTATGAATATTTTTTAACAGGCAGAATTCTCTGGGTAAAGGGATTACCCGGGTGAACATCGACCCGCGCTTCATATCAATTTTCAACAAGTTCAAGTCAAATCTGTGCAGAAATGCCGACTGTTTAAACACATTTCCAAGGAGTGACCGATATTTTGCAGCCACGATAGCAGTGCTCCACTGAATAGATGAGCTTAGAAAAGCAGTCTAATAAAACTGCTAGTATCCTTCATCAAGTGCCAGTCACTGAATAATATGAAGACTAAATGCACGTTCCTTCTTGTGAATTTGTAGTAACAAAACGCAGTGGCGCCGGCACGGCGGGGCATGGGGGCACGCGCCCCCCAATGAAACTTTTTTGAAAATTTTAAAATGATCCCAAAAGGCGATTAAGCTATAGATTTCTGTAGGGGTAGGGTGAGGTGTGCTTCAACCGAGTGATAGATCTATTTAATCATTTTCTATCACAAAAATTTCTCAAACTATCAGAATTTATGCAAATTCTTTGCAAACTATCAAAAATTTCGCGCGCTCCGCGCGCTTCAACCCTTACAATGTTCTTCTTATCAATATCTTCTGATAACAACTAACAAAAGTTGAAAGCTGTTCACGAATTACCAGGTAAAAGACTGGCTTCTTGAGTGGCATGTAGCTTTGTTGGGCAATTGAAAGTGTCTCGATGCAGATTCTGAAGGCATGTTTTGTCAAAGAAATCTTATTTAATAAAAAATTTCGCGCGCTTTGCGCGCATGCTTTACGTTTCGCACTCCATCTCATGACCATTATAAAGGTAATAATACATGGAACTATAATAACAACATCTTTAGGGACCTAGCATCAATATGGAATCTTTCAATCTAAGTTGTTAAAGCATGATTTGGAAAGTTGAAATTACGTATTTGCCGTTACACATTTTTAATAAAAATTACCGATCGCTTTGCGCGCAACCATTATTGGTATAGATGGCAGGCGCGTAGTCAAGGGGGGGGGGGGCGAAGGAGGCAGCCCCCCTTGAACATATTTTTGGTATCTTAATGTTTACTTTCACAATATTGCTAGTGTTTCCCCTATTTATATGCGATAAATAGGCCTGGAAAGGCCATTTTCAGCGATCTGGGAGGCATTTTGGGCCAAAATTTTCTTGCGCTTTGCGCCAACCCATGGTGGCGCAAAGCGCTGAGACTCTGTCTATGGGCTTCGCCCCCCCCCCTTGACAAATTCCTGGCTACGCCCTGATAGATGATTTTTAAAACACTTATCAGGGAGGTCTAGTATTACCTTCCTGCACCTATACTCTTCCTCCTGCCTGTTCCCCATTGCTGGAAGCTGTTCATCTGGATTTTCGTTCAAAATTAGTAAAAATACGATAGTGTAAAAGTGCTCTGCGTCATACTCTGTAATTATCATTTGGATGCCAGGTAATAAGCATTATGTCATTGTTCCATTTTATGTACTTGATCCAGGGATTCCAGGAGGCCCTATGCAGGTATCTGCCAGCCTTAAATGCCTTTTATAATGCACAATGAAGGGGAGGGAAAAAATCGGTATAGTCCAAAAATGTTTCTGTGGACTCCACGCACGTATTTTTGGTTGAAAACTTTGCTTGAATAGAAAGCGGTAAAGTAGCCAAAAGGGAGTCTTCAGGAGGTTTGTTGACAACGTATTCTTCTCTTAGACAACATACTCTCCTCTTCGACTTAACCAAAAATTAGAATTCACTAAATTATGGACATTCTCAGCTATATATGATCAGCTCCAAAAATATTCCAAAGATAGCGCCATTTTGCATCTAAGAAACCTTAAATTAGCAAAAATTTCTCAAAGAGGAGGGGGACACGGACCCCTCCCCTAGGACGGCACCTTTATATAGTGACAAGGGAAAGATCCCCCTGCTGTATAAAAACGCAGGGAGCATAAAAAGGGGGATATTTAAGAGTCGCCACTCAGTTGGAAAAATATCCAGCCAGGCGGAAAAATTATGATTCCCCAAATTAGGGGACATTTTCCAGCCATACAGGTGTGTAATCAGCTCCAAAAATATCACAAAGATAGCACCATTTTGTGTCTAAGCAACCTGAAATAAACAAAAATTTCTCAGAGGGGAGGGGCCTTCTCCCCTTAGACCCCTCCCCCAGGACGGCACATTAGTGTAGTGATACCTGACAAAGGAAGGATCCCCACTGTGTGTACGGACGCAGCGGGCACACAAAAAACGCATTTTGCGCAGAAATGAGAGATTAACTGAAGTGCCTTTACGACATCATTTGTTGTGCCCCCCCCCCCAATCACCAAAGCCTGACGGCGCCACTGACAAAACGAATATCTTTACAGCTGCATGTGGGAATTTTCGTAAAATCAAATAGTATCATATAGGGAGCGAACTGGTTGGTACGTCAGTGTCAAACGAAATGCTTTTTGAGCTAATAAGTAGTGGAAAGAATCAACTGCAATGTACTAGGTGGGGCAAACTGGTGTTGGGGCGAAACGATCGGTCATCCTGAGTCAATCTACATACCTTGAACTGTTCAGCAAGTGCTTAGAGGTAAGTGCTTTGTTAAGGCACGTCGTGTTTTGAACATAATCACCACCGGCATAGTATGTTCTCTGAGCAACACAAAATAAGCATCTTCTATCATCCTATTGAAGTAAGACGAGGAACAACATACTTTTCATGTGTCAGCATCTCGATAGTCCAGAACTATGCACTATATTGACTGTAATAAAAAGTTGTTTTTAAGAACCGCACTATTGTGATGTCTAAGTGGGTTTTATCATGCTACCAACCAGATCGTCTTTTTTCATTGCTAATGCAAAAGGCTCTGGAAAGCATTTTTTCTGCAAGATGTTTGTTTCAATCAGTTGTGTCTCCGAGCTAACTACTTCACCTTTTAACCCAGTCATAATAATCAAACATTTCTTCATAACCCCGCAACCCAGGGGAGTCGCCAGGACATTCTGAAATGGGGGCGTGTGCCATTTCTTGCTAACTGCAAAGGTAAAAATTGTCCTCAGAAAAATGATGCGCTAAGCGCGAAGCAAGTGTATAGGGGGCCAGGGGCTTGTCTCGGGGGCTAGTTCGGGGCCAAAGCAAATGCCCATATGGAGTTAAGGGGCCAATCCCCTGAAATTTTGGACCATTTTCAAAGTTATGGACATAAGAAGAAAGCCTTAACCATTTTCATAAATTGACCACTAAATTCACGATTTGAACACTTCTTTTTATAACTTCTAGACCGACTAGCAGCGATCAAGTTGTTGATGCAGGAAAAGTCAAATTTGGCCATTTGTAGGAAAAGTAATTCACCATGAGAATTTTAATTTAAAGGAAAGACAAAATGTCTCCTGTGCATATTCCCTTTACAAGTTTGTCATAGAGACGTTTCCTTTGTCTTTAATGTAATTTTGTTTGGACTTTGGGCGATAACCTTATAAAAGGTGCTCTTTACTTCGTTTTATGTCGACTCAAGTATCAAAAACAGAGTTCGTGTCCAGCCATCTCCCGTTCAAACCTCAGTAGTAAAGAATCATTGTTCTTTCCTAACAAAACCAAACGAGAAATCTTCACTAGCTATCCTCAGAGTAAAGTACCTTTTTGTTCTTACTTCTATAGTTGGAAAAGTAGCGGATCTGGATCCCTGGCCCTTTCAACTCTAGTTCTGGCTTAGAATATATACGCCCCACAGGCAGGATGTATCAGTGTCCATGAGAAGCACGTTTCGGCTGACAGTCATTATGTTGGGGTTATGGTATCTGTAATGTCATTGTATCTGATTTTAGCACAGAAAATCTCCCTCTTCAGTGAATGAAGAAATGTTGAGCCCATGTTCTTCTCATTTAGTAGCCTACGTTGGAATCTGATGCATATCTCATGTAAATGTGCTCCTGTAATACCCACATTATTTCATGTCCATGCAAGTTCCCCGTCTTAATTCCATTATTTTTGTTCATGTTGGACCCACTTCGGACCCATGTTGGATGTGCCAATAGGAAACCCACACATACTACATTGGACCTACATAAATCATTAATCCAATCACGTTTGACCAGAACTAGCCAATGTGCATCGCATGTTGGACTCATGTCGCATTAGCATGTCTATATGAATGTGCCCACGGAGAACCCATACTAATCCTGTATTGGACCCATGTAGGCAATCCATGTTCAACACTTTATGTCAACCTATGTTGGACCCATACGGATCTCATGCTCATACTATGTAAGCGTGCTCATGTGAAACCCACATTAAAAAAAACTTACTTTGAAATTTAAAGGTATTAAATTAAAAAAAAACTGGAATTTAAACGATGGCTCCTTACTTTACATAATTGTTGGAAAGCTTCAAAGCTGCATATAAAGATTTTAAAGAGACATTCACTAAACTTACATCTCTGGGACAAGTAGGGATGTTAAAACCAACTTACACGATGGAAAAATTATCACACATCCTGATAACTCAATATTTAATTACTGTTGTCAGGTGTTTTATTTTTTAAACAAATTTTATTCTCACGATATACCTTCATTTGTCGTAAACGTTAACCTATGTTAGGCAAAGTGGAAATATTGTCTTAATTATACCTTTCCTGGAGAATTCTTCTTGTCCGTACAAGTGCATTTATTGACGTATTGCTGCATGCCATATTAAAGACCCACGTGTGCATCACACAGAGTATTTGTTGAAACATTTTGTTTTCATGGCAATTTTTAATAAAACACTTTATTCTTTGCTTACATTTGACACAATTAGATTAAGTCTCTGTCTTAGGGAACAAATATTACATTTTGATGTTTCTGTCATCTTACAGTTTTGAATTAGAAGACAGTTTTGAAGAGTATATTAATGTATGTTTGACAAGCTACAAAACAGCTAAGGGAAAATTTCTTCTTATGTTGTATGAAATGAGAACTAAACTACAGCGGAATTTTTAAATCTATTTTATCTAATTAAATTACGTCACTTTTTCTCAAAGTTTACTTGAAAGATTAGTCAATTATTAAATCAAATCTATTCTTAATGCATAATATTACTTTAATTTTCATTTTAATTAGCCTATCTCCAACTGCACTCTTCCTAGTTCATAGGCCAGTCGTTCCACATGGCACCTTTGGAATGTATTCGCGACTTCAAATGAATCCGTTGGTATTCGTCCAGATTAGGGAAAAAGTCAAGTCCAGTCAATTTTTCCACATCATTGATGGTCGCTCGATTATTCTCAAGGTAAACACGTTGGCTCTGAAAAAGATTGGATGAAAAAATGTATTACACAATTTTACCTTGCCTTTCATACACTACACAAATTATTTAGATATACCTGTATGTACTCTCCTCAAATAAAGAATACATTCAAACTGATTGAATTTAAAATTACGATGTTACATAGTACAGTCCATATACTTCGGGCTGGAAGGGGCTTGTCTTAATATGAGAAAACCAGTTGCTGATAATTTCATAACATGATGTAGCTAGTGGGTTTATACCATGGCTATTTTTGGAGTATATTGACCTTTAGTTAAACCTTACTAAGCCGAGACTGCTTTTACTATGCATAACCTAAGATAAAGTAGTTTGTCTATATTAAAAAGAAAGACAATAGCTCCTATCTCGAACTGCTTGCAGTTCACAGTATTAATCCATCGTTTCAAATGATTATTCAATTTATGGAACAAAGTAAAGCTAAATTTTTCGTTTAAATACAAATAGCATTTAAAATAGCATTTCAAAGCTTCCTATCATTGTAACGTTTATGTAAGTCCTTCTTGGAATCTTACCTCGCAGGTGTAGATTCCGTCAATATTTGGCACGATGAATGAAACTGATTCAACGTCTGTGCAATCGGAACTCATTGCGATTCCACCCTTGCATCTTGTGAATATTGCAAACATGTGAGTCGGAACAAGAGTTGTGCCAACCCTGTGAGAAATACAACGGGAGCATGTATGTACGGTATGGGTAGCCTGCTGAACATTAGCATATAGTGACTAGACTTTCCCGAGCAGGAACACAAGTAAAAATTATAGTCAACCACGGTTTTTGTTAAAAAGTATTAGGTAGCAAATTTGCATTGCTCTAAACAGGGAGGAATCATTATGTAGCACTCCGGAAACACCTTCATTCTATTCGGGCAAGTACAAAGGCCTTTAGTTGGTTAACATCACCAGTTTCCAAGTAATAGTAAATTATTGATTTTTCAATGATAAACGTCAGTGTCACAAGTTTAACAATTTAATTGATCGCCAAAAGCAATTAACTACTCCTTCTGCTCAATTCCTTGTAGCTAATGAAATTTTACAACAGGAATAGTGCCTAGTTAGCAAGTTGTCAATAAGCAAATAGGACTTTTTAATAAGAATAGAAAAGAGAGCTTGTCGCGATTTTGTTAAAGTTTAGGTACAACTGCTTACCTAGCGCTCTCTCTCACTTGGTCAGAGTCTATTAGCCCGTCTTTGTCAACATCATAAATTGGCCCAGTAATTACATTAACGCCGTTACTTGAGTCTGCCCACGAAGGTACCTGTCTCCATAAGTATTCCTGCCACATGTCTGAAATAAAAACAGTTTAACGCACATCCACGTTAAATTAACTTCCTTTCATCTTCGTTTGTAAAGGTCATCTGTTACAGCTCGGTGTAATCCACAAACCAGTGACAATTCGCAAAAAAATAAAGTGAAACCTTTCCAATTATTGGACCCATTTGCTTGAATGTTGCAATATCTTACGCAAATAAGGCTTAAGCCTGTGTTAACAATATTTAGTGTATACAGCTCTGCCTTCACTGGTACCTTAAGTCTTGTCCAAGCGGCCGCGGTGAACGCTACAAAGGATTTGGTAGGATCGATTCAGCAAAACACAATAAAGAACAAGAGCAGAAATTTCAAAAGTTTGATTGAACCATCGTGTCTTTTTGGTAGAGACACGAAAAACATTTAGTTTATATTTCATACCCAATGGACAACTACCGTATCATGGGTGATGCATTCATTCTTTATCTCATTTGTATGTGTACGATTGAAAGTGTTCCATGATGCATTCTTCTAGAGCGAATCAGTAAGATCAACGTCAACTCAAAATTGAATCATATAATGATGTCCAGCTTAGAGTGCTTTTATATGTCACCGCTTATATCATTCTCTGATTTGTACTTGTTGTCTTTTGGTCCATATTTCAGCATTTTACATGTTTTTTATTGAAGTTTTTATAGAAGTACACCTTACCTTGGTTGAAACCTTGGTACTGAGGCACTGTATTTGAAGTTATTAAACCATCCATCATCTCACCATCGCCTTGGCCAAAAACTAGAAGAAAGAGAATCTTTCAAAGATGAAAAAATTGCTTTTATAGGCAACAATAAATAACGTCTCTCACTATGTTCAGATAATATAAGAAAAGGTTTGCTTCTGGCTGAAAACATAAGAAAATAGAGGGAAGCAAAGGAGGTGAGATAAATGCAACTCAGAAGGCCTTGAAAACATAATATCCTTTAATCTTTGGAGACGTTTTGGCCAAACTTATCTTCGCACATTATATATATATGCCAAGGGTGATGCCGTCACGCTTTGATACTGCCATAGCAGCTCCGTTAAGGAAAGGACCTTGGCGCCTCCATGCACACAAACCTGGATCCGGCCTTAAATCCCAATTGCTTTGATAATAACGTTACCTCATTTTAACCTTACAAAATGAAAAAAAATGGGTCTTTTTCAGGAGAAGAGGAAATTCATTCACAGCTTAAATTTATGGTTGTTAATACCCAGAAAACATCTCCACAATTCCAGTGCCTTCTTGAATCCACGTCGGTATCCCCCCCCCCCCCGGCGAGCTGTGGATTGACTCGCAAAACTTACTGTACCATTTGGATTGAACTTTCAGTAGGTTCGAATCTCCTTAAGAGGTAAATAGTTTACACTAGTTGAACGAATTATGATTTAAAAGTTCTCTTCTTCGATTTCCTAAGCACTGATAGTTATCCAATTTGTCATAACGAACAATGCTTCTAATTTTGACTTCAGCTATTAGGTATTCCAAGGAGGTTGACTGGAACTTACTCCCCCATAATATTGCAGATCTCGAGGACCCCAAGCAATTTAAGATCTCAGTCTTGAGGTTTCTCCGACGAGACGACTAATTCTACATGCGCACACTCAACCCTGTACGTTTGACTCCACCAGGAGTGTTGTACAGTATCCTTCCAGATCCAGATCCAGGTTTTAGCTTCAAAGTTAAAGTACTTTATTAGAGCACCTATCACATCAATCAGCATGGTAGCATTTTAGGTCTATGCATACAACTGATGTTGACATAAGTTACCGTAACTTACTTGGTGGGTATAAGTACCCTGTTCCAATATTCGTCATTTGACCAGATTGTTGGGAATTTAAATAAGGACAATCCAGTGTGGATACATCAGCACCGATTCGGACATCTGGACGGACCGAACAATCAGGGTATATCGTGCCCATGCTTGCAATCTAATAAAGGAACAAAAGTCATACAAGTCACAGTACACTATATGGTATTGTTGTTTTAACCACAGATATTCAACTCAAGCAAAGTGAGGTTATGTGAAAACAAAAGTGGAAAACCACGACTTTTTAGTAGTTAGTTGAAAGCAACGGTCAGTACCTTTGAAACTTAGGGATAAGGTGATTCGCCCCCCCCCCCCGAAATTTCAAGATTCACAGCCCATGCGACACAATGGGTAGCTAAAAGACCTTTTGGCAAGCATGCCATTTTAATAAGCACATATGTAACAAAATGTTATGAAGCAAAATGCCTTAAGACTGGATTTTCCCATTTGGCTGTGAGATGATGCATTACACAACCCAGATAGGATTTTTTTGGACAAGTTGTTGCAATCGTCGATGAGTTTCTCCCTAACCTCGAACAAAAAACTCGTTATTGTTATTTTTGCTCAAGGAGGGAGAGAGGAGGTAAGGAAATTGGTTGTTTTTCTAGTGTTAACACAAAGACAAAATTTCAGAGTGTTTTCGTATCAAGTTTTTTGTGCTTAGGGGTAGTAATTTAGATGTCATGATTAACGTTGTCATGGCACTCTTATCATTTCTGAAATCTACGTTAGAGACGAAAAAGAAGAACTTATTTGACTTCGTTTCATGTCAATGTTGTGTCAATACTTTCTGTTTATTTCATACCTGATCTTTGTCAATCGTGAAAGTGGCATAGAGAGGAGCTCCAATGTTATGGCTGTACATTGTTAAGTAATTCTGGTGTTGCAACTCGCAAAGATCTTGAAACTGGGTGACAGGCAATCCAAATGGGGCGTGAAGGTCGACATTGTTAAAAACTGCAAGAAGGAAAAGATTTAAATCCAAGAAAGCTATGCTGCCAAATTGGCCATAGCTGCAGGCAGCTTTACAAAACTTTTTGTTTTAACCGAGCAACCGAGTTGCAGTTAGGTGGCTAAGAGAAAAGTCACTGCCTTGCCAACATCATTCAGTCAGCTGCAGTGTCTGTACACTGATGTATTACATAGGTTATCATACAGAGATGTCTTGAAACAGGATAGGGAGTTATTAAAGGTGTGATCAAGTGAAGGCTGCAGCTCACTGAGTTCAGTTTGTTTGCAGGAGAGGTATAGTTTCAGTGAGTCTTGTGTTTAAGAGAGATGGCATTTGCAAGTAAATGGCAAAATTCCCGTTATGTATATACTCTAAATTTTTGGAAGGCAACAACCTTGCTTGATGATGATAGCTAACTTGATGCCATGAATGACCCTGTTTGTGTTAAGTGTAGGAGTTGTTCATATAAATCATATCTGCAATAAAATCAGCAACAAGCAAAGACGACTGCAAGAAGATAAGTTTTTACTGCCCAAGTACTGCATATTGTACTCTGATCAGATGTCCTACAAGTAAACGGTAAATACAACATTAACAGATGGTTTAATGATCATGTTTAAAATACAGTTTTGCACTTTAAAAGTACCATGGTTATAGATTTAATAGGGGTATGAAAACTAACAGAAAGACGTTGGAATTATTTATATATATGTAGACAAAGGTGAAAAAATCTAGGAATGATGTCCTCATAGTATTTAAATGAACTTCATACTCGCCATTACAAGAAAACCATGTACTCACTTGTATTCAGACGGAAATCGTAAACGTACTTTATGTCATCTTGCTGTAAGAAGAAATTGCTCCAGCAGATTGTGATTTTATCATTTGAAAGCAAGAACTAATATAATCACTATCACTATCACTATCACCAGGCCCGTAGCCAGACATGGTGCTGAAGGGGGGCGAAAAAGCTTCTAGGGGGGCGAAAAATTTTCCAGAGGGGGCGAAACATACTAAAATGCATTACGACAATAGTAATTTTTGATCTTCTAGGGGACGAAAACTTTTCCAAGGGGGGCTTGGCCCCTTTGCCACCCCCCTTGACTACAGACCTGACTATCACATAATTATTATGAACATATCGTGTTAATAAACTATCTTCATTAATAGAATATATTTTTATTTAATAGCTTTTGTAGTAATGCTTCCAGTAGAGTATCACAAGCAAACAACAAAGTGCAAAATTCGGTATTTCTATGTATTATAGAAAACTTAAGTGACCCAAGCGAAATATATTTCCCTTCCGACTGCAACTTAGAGCCGTTGTGAAATCTACAAACGAAGATGCAGGTGTAAAGATTCGTTTTCAGTGCCTTTAGACTGCAGTACACTACATGGAAGGTATGTAAAAATGGTGAAAAGAGGAAAAGAGCTTCTGTTCTTAACATTCTTACAATCTTATGACTCCTCATTACCATACTTCTGGGCTATCAAACATTTATTAGGTTAACTCTACTGATGGAGTGTGATAAAACAAAATGCAGTGGGAAGTGAAAGAACGCGAAGGGAGGAAACTAAGATAGTTAAGTTTGAGAGCGATTTATTCAAAAAAACAACCAAAACATCGAAATCCCCCTCATCCTACTTCTACAGATATGTAAACTATAGGTTAGATGCCTTTTAAACTTACTTTCAATTTGGATTGAAATTTGATTTGAAAGTCGTATGCACGTGACCCCCGTTACATGAAAATAACAAATTACTACAAAATGGTTTATTTACGTTAAACTTCGTACAAGCACAACCAGTAATGTCGTCAAGTAGCCTTATATCGTAAGCAACATCATCAATAGGGTAATTGCACTCCAACAGGGCGGTTGGGGAGGTCCCGAGTTTGGGTGCCAATGGCACAGGGCTTTTTAATATGTCATGAAGAGCACCCCGTGTTCCGTTGTTAGGCGCCGGTGAAATTTCAAGAATTTCTGTGAAAAGAAGAAACCGAAGAGCATATACCTATAAAACTTAAAGTTAAGTAGGATGTGCAAGGAAAATATCCGAACACCCTGGCGAGTGTCTTATTGTCTCCTCTAATACGTTGCTCAGATACAAGAGTAAATTCAAGCAGGTTATTCCCCTGATAGTGATCAGACTGAAACATAACCCATACAATGTACAGCCCGTTGGTCTTACGACTTCTTAGCCCCACTGTAAAACATCTTATTGTCACCAGTCCTGTACCCGAGTAGTCTTACAATATACAAAGCTTCTTAGATTGTAGAACCAATAGCTTGTGGGACCAGTGGACCCTTGGAATGAAAAGTTCTTTAACCAATCACATGTAGGACCAAGGGAATACTTTTCTGTACTACCAATGGGCTGTACGACAAATGGACTGAAGAACTGTGGGGCATCTTGGTAATGGAATGTATGTGTAAATGATATTTCCGAAAGGAATTCTCACGTAAGAGGCAATTGCAAATCATACAAAAATGAGAGTTGACATGTGGAATCGTGTTGTATTGTAACCATCAGGCATAATTTTTAAAATACCTCAAAGTAAATCTTCATGGTATGTCACTGAAATTTACATATATATATATATATATATATATATATATATATATATATATATATATATATATATATATATATATATATATATATAAATATATATTTCTCTAATTCGGCACTTAGGGGGAAAGTTGTTGTTGAAAAGTCGACCTTAAGGGGAAAAAAAATTTTCGGGTGAAATATAAGTTTCGCCTTAACGTTTCCACACACTTTTTCTATATAGGAATACGTAAACTTACAAGGGCGCCCTAGATTTACAAACTAAATGCCATTACTTCAAAGTTGTCAAATTTACGGACACCTAGCTGTTAACACGAACGGATGGCTGGCCATTGAAATAACGTTAATTTATATGTTTAGACGTTAGGGCGAATTTATTTCTTATGTATTTTATTATCTTTTTTTCGCCCTATGTACAAGCAGATATAAGAATTTCCCCTTAAGGTGGGAATTAGCGTTATATATATATATATATATATATATATATATATATATATATATATATATATATATATATATATATATATATATATATATATAGGTCAAAGTACTGCGTAGCTTTTATGAAGTAGGTAGGTAAAAAAGAAGTAGTAAATAGTTCTAAAAGTTTGTGAAAAATTCCACGACGTTTCGGGTTTAAACTCTTCATCAGGTGGCAAAAATGCAACTGTTTGTTGACACGGCCAAAGGTACAATTTAAAAAATACACAATAAAATTGGGCACAACATTGGCTGAAGTACAGGTAAAATGCTGTTTACGTTCTCGTATGTAAAAGTTGTAATATACTGTCCGTGGGAGAAACAAAACGTCGTCTTGCTGACCGAGTCACTGAGCACCTGAGGTCAATCAAACAGGACGTCCCAGGGTTCCCTGTAGCCACACACTTCAATCCCCCGTCAACATGTTCGATCCGTGACTTGATGGTTTCGGCGGCCATCTCGTGTCGAGGTTCCGATCATGACCGAATGGCTGCCGAAAACCGTCTAATCATGAAACTTGGAACCCTGTCGCCACATGGTCTGAACGTTAGACTTGAACTGTTATAACTCAGCTTTTTCTGCATTGTTCTTAACTGTGGTAACCACTAAACACTGTCTGTTTTCCTAGCCAGTTTTACCGTGCCCAATTTTATGTGTATTTTTTAAATTGTACGTTTGGCCGTGTCAACAATCAGTTGCGTTTTTGCCACCTGATGAAGGGTTTGAACCCGAAACGTCGTGGAATTTTTCACAAGCTTTTAGCACCATTTACTTCTTCTTTTTTACCTATATATACATATATATATGTATTTATTTGTTATTTAATATATATATATACATATATATATATATATACATATTTCCTTTCCATAATTGTTCTTTTGTTCAAAATATCTTTGCCGAAATCTTTTTTCTGTCAAGAAAAGTGAGAATAAGTTTTCTTCATGTTCAGGTACCCCAGTGATATTACGAATCCTTTTTTTCCTTTCTCACCACACATTAATTCATATAGCTCAATGTTTTGGAATGGCTCCGTTTCAACTCCACTCTTGAATGCTGGACCGTGTGCTGCAAACAGTGCCTGCCAAGGAAACAAATACTTTTAGGTAATATCAATTTATTAAGATCATTTCTTTGAAGACCTTTGTTGTTACTCAGGTATGAATCATGAACATCACTTTTAAATTTCCGTCTACTGACCATCATCATGTATGTTTTCAGTTCATCACTAATAATTAAATACTTGACGTTTATCTTGGTCAGATAATGTTTCCAACATATTTTGATCAGTATCAGTGGCGTAGGAATGGGGGCAGGGGGCTATGGGCCCCTCAATATTTTTTATGGAGGCCAAATGTCATTTTGCCCCCCCCCCCCAATCGCGATAGTGTTCGATACATATAACATAGTTATGTACAGACTTTAATAAAGTAGGCCCTGTCATCTGCTCATCTGATGCCATGAAAACACAATCGTGCCTGCATCATATTCTAATACAATACTCTGATTATTTTACGAGAAAAAGTCATCAACAACACATCTATCAAGGTCAATACTAATGTTATAAAAAGTCAGTATTTCAACTTTCAAGGAAATTTCCCCAAAACGGTAAATTTCGGGAATTCACATTGAGTTCGGGATATTTTTTAGGAAATCAGACACTTTTGAGAAATAACTTGCAGGAAACTTAATTAACCCTAATACTCAGATTAGTTAAAATTATTTATAAGTTTTATTTGAAGTCAATTATTAATTTCTGATTTTCAACGACTTAAAAAACTTCCTTGGTAATTAAAATAAATTTCTGATTTGAATTGCACCAGCACCTATATATTTGATATTAATTCGCCAGGGTGTTTCTAATAGTTAAACTTATATTATGATTATCAGTGGTGTAGTAAGGGGGACCTTTCGTCCATGCCCCCTCACTAATGCCGATTTCTTTTAAATACCTAATACACGTAAATATTTTAACACAAATTTTACTTCAAAGGTAGCATATGTGGCATCAGATTGCATCAAAGGACACCTAATTTTTCAAAAATTTTCAAAGGGGAGGAGGACACCCCTCCCCCAGGCCGGTGACCAACATAATACATGCCCCCACCTCATAGGGAGAAATCCTGGTTATTATCATTATTATTGTAACGACTTCCCCCAAAATTATAATCAATATGGACGGGTATTAACAAATGATTGTATGTAATCGGCATACGGTGTCATAACCGATGCATGCTTATAAAATATGTATTGTTGTTTCCTTTTTCTTTGAATATTTTTATTTTTGCTGCTCAAATTACAATCGGAAAAATCAGATTGATCAAATATGATGTTATGGTGTAGGAAGGGGGATCAAGGTCGAGAAATCGCGTCCGGTTTGCCGCCCCCCATGTCAAATATCTTCCTACGCCTCTCAGTACCCTATTTGTGTTTAAAATACTGCATTGTTTTGGCAGTGTATTACATTAATTGAACAAGTACTTTATATCTTAACTCTTCACTACGTTTATACTACAAAAACTAACCCCTACTTTTGTAACCTCTAAAGTTTATTTAGAAACACAAGTTCCTACTTGTGCTGTCTAGTGTAGCAACTAAGTCTCATTACAGCTACTTTCAATTAATTTATCAAAAATAATACATCGGATTTCTACTTCTACATGTACGGCCCAGGGTCACATTAAATTTCTCTTTACCCTCATTTTAGGTCCAAGGTTGTCGTATCCGTGTGTACCTCCATCACACCATGTTGTTGGATCGCTGCGCAGTTATAAAAAAAACAAAGATAACAATTCTTAATTTAATATAAGTTTCAAAAAAAGAAAACAACTTTGGTTAAATATGGAATGCAATTATTTACCTCAAATCTGCTCTATTCACTTTGTTTGCATCACTGCACTTAACTGTTATATTAGTTAGGATTATGTATGTACGTATGTATGTTTGTATGTATATTTGTATGTATGTGCATGTATGTATGTTCTTATGTATTTATGAGTCGAACCAACACTGTATTAAATAGTAGCATAGAGACGTTAGACCATTTAACCTCTAAAATAGGCACTTGCTGTATTATAAAAGAGGATTTTAATATGAAAATGGGAAACTTAGCCTCAAGCAGGATTCGAACCAGCTTTGCCTCAAGCAGGATTCGAACCAGCGACCTCCCGCACATTCCATCAAAAACTGGACATTTCCCACAAGAGCAACTTGCAATTCTCCTGGGGACTTGTCACTTTCCCATGTGTTACAAGACGACTCATCAGGAACACCAGATTGAATCCGTCGACGAGCGAATGGAAAGTTCCAGAGAATTCAACTTCAACGCAGCCTTTCTAGAATTGTTTAGAAGTGAGAACTGTTTACGTAATGTCCCAATTATAGCAGCGACCTGGCAACACTTCTAAGAAACTGCAATTGTTTACAACTACTGTGCATACAAGGAACGTTCTCGTTATTGCTCGACTGTGTGCACTAGAAGTTTCTGTTAAATTCTGGAGAGTTCTCGATTAAAAGCCTAGCGTATAAAAGGCACTTCAACAACTGTTATAGGAGAGAGATATCATAATAGTAGACGCTGTCACACTGCTGAGAAGTTATTCTCTGACCGAATCACCTGAAGCCAGCCACTGACACTGCACACTTGTGATAAATTGCCTTACGCCGTTTCTACGCTGTGCACTGAGATCGTTATCATCCATCATCGCCTAGCCTTGTCATTATTCGCTCGTGGAAGCAGTTCCTACGCTACAGCACGCTGCAGGTCTACTACTGTACCACCATCGACGTGCATGCACCACCAAAGCTTGGACCAGACCAGAATAACATTAAGTAAAGGATTGTGAGTAAATCTAATTAATTATTGTAAATTTAAGTAAGATAAGGAGATTGTAAATAATAATTAAGTTGTTGGATTTTAATCTCGTTCTTCTGTGATCTTTCGCTGTTATTGGTTTGACTTGCGACCACAAGCCGTAACACATGTGAAGTAGCAAATATCTTGGAAAATTATCATTTTCCCATGAAAAAGTGGGAAATGTTACGGGGAATTATCATTCCCCATGAAATGGTACAATTTCCCACAGTGAATTTACAGCTTCCTGTGAGAAAGGAATCAAATTCCGTGGGGATTTGAAAACTTTCTGTGGGAAATATCCATTTCCCGAAGGAAATTTCAATTTCCCGAAGGAAATTTCCATTTTCCTTGGGAAGTCCATGGGAAATGGTGCATTTCCTATGGTGATTTTCAGATTTCCAGCTGTGAATACATCATTCCCATGTAATTCCCACGGGGATCCTTGACGTTCCGTGGGGAGTGGACCACTTCCCGTGGAAATTGCATGGGTTTTTTTGTAAGGAGGGCTGGGGGCTCAGCCTCCAATGAAAAAGTGAGGGGGCTAAAGGTATGTTCAGCGCCCAATATTTGCTCAACTCATTTGATATGTATTACCATTTCTCATAGTTTCATTTTTTTTTCTCATTACTTAAGAAATTGCACAAACGAGATTCATATTTCAAGGCTGGATACATACACCTTAGAACACTCGGAAGTGCCGTTTCCGGCCATCTGGAGGGTTTGCAAAGCCAATATTTCCTCGTACGCGCTCCGCCAACCAAAGGTGGCGTTCCGCTTAGTAATATGTTTTGCCATTTTTCATAGATTTATTTTTTTTCTCCTTAATTGAGAAATTGCATGACAGACGTAAGATCAAAAGAACACTCGGAAAGTACCATTTCAGGCCATATGGAGGGTTTGTAAAGCCAAAAATTTTCTTGTAGGCTCCGCGCCAACCGATGGTGGCGCTCCGCTTAGATAGTCTTTCTAGCACTCACCCCCACCCCACCCCCCACCCCCATATCTTTTCCGTTCCGCCGCGCCTGTCGACCGTCGGCAAATTTAATCCAGGTTTCGAGAAAAAAAAAGCAATTTTCACTTAGACTATTCAACCGTCAATTTAATGGAGGGGTGAAAATTGTTAATACTGTTTACAAACGTAGCTGACGCTGGGGATCAATGTTCGCACATCATAAAAATATCGTCAATAAAACGGATGTGCAGGATTTGAATGAAACTTTGGTGAGAAATTTGTCCTCTAAATCTGCCATAAACAGGTTGGCTTAGACTGTATCCATTTTAGTTCCCACAGCTGTTCGCTTACTTTGAATGCATATGTTACCATTTAAATCAAATGCATTGTGACGCAAAACAAAGTCTGTAAGAGACGTGATAGCTTCCACCGTGTCTGCACTGGAGCTCCGAGAGGAAACCTTTTTGCATGCACGTGCGCCCACTTCTGTGGGATATTTGTGTAGACTGCTGAGACGTTCAATGTTACCAAAAGTGTCTGGGGAGGGACAGGGGTGGGTCAGGCCATCAGCTTAATAAAAATCAGTGGTGTCCTGAATGAAACTGGAGACTCCCTTCACAAAAAGCTTGAGGTATTCATAAATATTGGCAGATATCTTCTCCGTGTTTTCTCATTGTCTGATATGATGGAGCGTCCAGATCGTATTTCTTTTGTAGTGGGTCCATCCGAGTATGGAACCGTAAGTGACTTAAGCTTGTGTATTTTCGGAAGCGTATAGAAACGTCCTAATGCAGGGTTGGCTGGAACTACGAGATACACCTGTTCCCGTAGAGTAGGCGAAAAGACGAAATTAACAGAATGTATACATATATATCTTTATTCCTGTAGGTCCTACTAACGAAGCAATGTGTGTGCAACTACTTCACCAAACATAACGTAGACGTTTCCGTTCACACGCACTGCTGAGGGGCCTTTGAAATAACGTTTACGTATACCACAAAGTTTAAAGGGGAAATATATTCTTGTGTATTTTTTCGCCTAACGTGGTGGCGGTATGCCTGTTCCATCCTATAGAAAGAAATGGCGTTAAATTTATATATATATATATATATATATATGTGTGTGTGTGTGTGTGTGTGTGTGTATAGTTGCACAAACTAAGTATGGGAACTTTTTCCAAGTGACAAATTTTACATGTCCTCACCATCATGTAGCTGACCCCTGATACTTGGCACCCGAGGCGGATCTTTTTCACCATCTTTTTCACCTATGATGTCATTAATATCGTATTAATCAACAAGGTGCTTATGCTATATACTGTCTGCAACTTGAGGATATTCTATGTGTAATTAATGCTTCTGTGCTGTAGTTTTATCTTGATAAATGAGTGAATACTGTTACAAGACGACCCGTCAGGAACACCGGATTGAATCCATCGACGAGCGAATGGAAAGTTCCAGAGAATTCAACTTCAACGCAGCCTTTCTAGAACTGTCTAGAAGTGAGAACTGTTTACGTTATGTCCCAATTATAGCAGCGACCTGGCAACACTCCTAGCCAGCTGCAATTGTTTACAACTACTGTGTGTTCTAGAAGTTTCTATTAAGGAACGTTCTCGTAATTGTTAGACTGTGTACACTAGAAGTTTCTGTTAAATTCTGGAGAGTTCTCGATTAAAAGCCTAGCATATAAAAGGCAGTTCAACAACTGTTATAGGGGAGAGACATCAACGAGACCAGACTATCACACTGCTGAGATATCATAAGCCAGCCTCTGACACTGAACACTTCTGATAAATTGCCTTGCGCCGTTTCTACGATGTGTATTGAGATTGTTATCATCCATCATCGCCTAGCCTTGTCGTTATTCGCTCGTGGAACCAGTTCCTACGCTACAGCACGCTGCAGGTCTACCACTGTACCATCGTCAACGTGCATGCACTACCAGCCCTTGGACCAGACCAGAAATATTACGTAAAGGATTGTGAGTAAATCTAATTAATTATTGTAAATTTAAGTAAGATAAGGAGATTGTAAATAATCATTAAGTTGTTGAATTTTAATCTCGTTCTTCTGTGATCTTTCGCTGTTATTGGTTTGACTTGCGACCACAAGCCGTAACAATTCGGATGGGTTGTATTATCAGACCTGTTTTTGGAGTTAGGCAATAAATAAGGTACTGGTCATCTGTTGAGATCAAAATGAAGAATTCTTACTCTGAGGCTGTCCATCCTTCGGGAACGGTTACTAGGATGTCCTCAATACGTAAATTGTTCATGTAGTGCCATCTCTTTGGTGTGTTCCATTTCAAGTACGGTACTGCCACTTCGTGTTTGCACTAGGAAGAGTGGGAAATGTTAGGTGAAAAAAAATAGTCAGCTTAAATGGCATGTCTCCCATGACCTCTTTGGATACGTTTTGCTCATAAGACAGGAAAATATCTTATACTTCTAAAACAAACTAATGTGTTATGTTTCAAACCCCCTTATTGTGTTCTGCACTGTTTTTGTGGCCAATCTGGTACCTAATGGTTAACGTGCAAATCACCTATACGTATTTGCTTTGAAGCACTGATTAAAGCTACTTTGATTTCTGTCTCATATTCACACTGGCGGTTTTTCGTTTTGATTAAATTATCATAGTAACCCTTTTTGATTCTTTTGCCGAAGGCGATAAGAAACTATGCAATTACAGTGGCGAGTGTATGTACTTGAGTACGTGAGTATGTAGGTGTGTTCGTTACCCTTTGCTGTAAACGCGATATTCCAAGACAGGAATAATAGATACTTTTCACACTTGATATACATATATATATCACATTAAGAGAAAGAAGCTTAACTTTTGGTAGAAGTCACAGGCAATTTGAGGTTACCAAAGGTTTAAATCCAAAAACATCGTAAACTCGATATCTCAACGTAGGAAACACGGAAACTTTTCATAATAAGACCGTGCATACGTAATGGGCATTAGATGATGCATATTGATTTGGTAAAGGGCTAACGTTATTTGAGGTCACCGCACTTGTGAAACTACCAAAACCTTGTATACTGATTGTGAACACGTAACCTCAATACGGAAATGATGCATGCTATTCACACTTGGGATATAGATTTTTCATATTTAGAGAAAAAGCCTATTTTTGGGGGGAGGTAGGAAGTCATTTGAGGTCACCAGAGGTCAAGAAAGCGAGAACTCAAAACACAATATTTTCAAGAAAACTATGATAGACAATTTCCATACATGGTATATAGATTTTACAAATTGCGAGAGATGGTCATATTGCTTTTATGGAAGTCAGAGGTCATTTGAGATCACCAGAGGTTAAAAACCGAAAACCTTGTGAATATCATATTTTAAGTTTTGAATGACTGATACTCTCCATACTTGGTATACAGATTTGTCATATTAAGAGCAAAAACCCTGTTGGTTTCTATAGAGGTCCAAGTCATCTGACACCTGAACCTGTATGTACGGGAATCCTGTAACATGCTCGTAGGCACAACATCTCAAAAATCGACATTGGGCAGTAAATTAAAATTGAGTCCTTCCGTGACCAACGAAACGGTGGGGCTGATTTTTTGCACCATTGCAAGGATAAAATTATAGAAAACAGCAAACATTCTTTCAAAAGCATAACTCTGGTGCATTAAATAGTAATCCCAAGTTTGATTACCTAATTCTGGACTTTTTTGAAGGATGCTGTGACTATATTCAACCGTGGAAGTTGATAGTGAAGAAGGAAGTGCCTATTCCCATTTTGAGGTACCGGGTTCAAATCCAATTCAAGCCCTTATTTTGTCAGTATGTAATGTATTTTTTCGTTATTTACTATACTTGGGATATAGATTTGTCACATTCAAAGGAGAAACCTGTTACTTTTGGTAGAGGTCAGCGGCCATTTTAGGTCACCAGAGGTCAAAAACAGGAAACATTTTAAACACCATATCTCGCGGCAATCAAGAACGCTTTTCATATTTTGAATGTGGATGCACTGTACTTACGACCATAACCTTCGTTTTTTCAGTAGAGTTCAAAGGTCATCTAAGGTCACCAGCGCTGAAACTACGAAAACCTTGTAAACTGCTTCTAAACATGATATTTCAACAAGGGTAACATTGAGGCATGTCATACTAAGCGTGTGGATGTTCCATACTGAGAATCTTTTTGTCTTAGTGTGGGTCAAAGTTTATTCTGAGTGACCAAAGGTCGTATGATGTTCGTACGATATCAGCAAACTTTGCACAGAATATCAGCTATGGTAAATGAACTGTTTTTACTTTTTGTTCTTTTATCGCCATTAAATCATACTTACAGCTTAATACTTTTTAGCAGCTCTTGTAAAATATATGAGACTTTATCAACTGATTTTCATAAATAGACTTTAAAGGGTGAGGGGGTTACAAGTTGCAACTCTTCACCTCATTTTCTCCATGTTTATGTCTTACTCGTAACAAAGCTTTTCAATATTACAGATTTGTCACAGAACAAAGTGAGATAACATTCAAACATAAACTGGACATTTGGAATTTCTTAAATTCCGTTGTTTCTAACATAAATTTGAAGTTTTCTCAAGCAGACCATAAAAGCATTTGCACTAGTATGCTTTGCAAGCCTGAATAAATATAAACGCATTTGTCTTAATCTTACCGCTAATTGGTCAACCACCGATTGGGGATCCGTAGCTGTCAGGCAAAAGAGACATACAAATCTGATAACTTTATCGTCACACTATTTTGTGATGCTAGAGGAGTGAATGTAACTACAGAGGAAACAGGCATGGGCAAGTGATTAGACCTTTTTTGTGAGTCTACGTAGGCCGTTTTCTTTAGACTAGTCGTTGTTAGAGTATTGCGGATGTGTATAAACGTAGTAAACTTACACGAGGATTTAGGATCCAAACGTAGCATAGTGCCAGCAGTATCCCTTGTGTAGTAATCATATCTGTCAACATACTAGCGAGAAAAATGCAATGACCTGTTCAATTGAATTCATTTTATTGTGGTCGATTGAGAGGTATGGTAACACCATACTATAAAACACATTGGAACACAATTAACAGTATATGAGAGGTAAGAGGTATTTTATTTAGCATTATGGTCAAAGCCACCCCATCCCACATGCATGAGAAACACTCCGTACCCAATCTCAGCACCAACCGTGATCAATATAGCAGGAGCTATATCAGCTTATGAATACGTAGAGGACAAATAACATAATTTGCTATAATTTGCTAGTATACGCAAAGATTTTAAATACTGTATTCATAAAGTGATAGTTATTCCAAATCTTAGAACCTTCAAAACATGCAACGATTTGTGAAATAGGCTAAGCGTACAGCATATCCCGGGGCACTGGCGATACTACTATGTATCATGTAAAGGACACGTGGTTCATATCTGTAGCATGTCTGGAAGATCTTGCACACATCCATTATTAAGATCGTTGGTTATGGCAATGGTTGCGAACTTAATATAAATTTCGTAAACACTCTGAGAAGATTGCTCAGAAATCCCTTGATAATGTATCTGCAGTGGCTAGGAAACAGGTTAAAAAATTTTCTCTCAAAACCGTATATTACTACTTACATCATCAAGTACATAGAGTTGATCACATGATCTGTTAGCCATACCATGATCAGCTACAACTATCACATTTATACACTCGTGCATACCGATACGCATAAGACTGTCCATTAAGTAGCCAATCAAACCGTCCATTCTCGCGATTTCTGTGTCTTCCTGGTAAAACATGTATAAAAATGGAACTTTATTTTCAATTGTTGTTTTCATCAAAGAATCTGTTTATCCATCTATCCACTCATTCCCCCATCCACTCATCCACCCACACATCCATCCATCCATCCATCCATCCATCCATCCTTCTATCTATCGATCGGAAAAGAGGTATGATTGATCCTCACGGTTTGTGTAAATTTTTTATTTTGCTGAGATCTCAGGATGAGTGATCTTAATACCATAATGTAGGCCAGTCTGTACTCTAATACTATGAGTGATGATCATAATTTCTTTCAGCGAAAAATGCTAGATATATTGAGACATTTGTTTCAAAGTATTGTACATTTTAAAAGGAGGGGGGGGGGTAAAATCAACCCACTCTTTCCAATAACGTACTGTGTACCTTTTGGAACAAACTGTAGTGGGCAGAAAAATAAAACAAAGATACGAGAGGTGCAATTGCGCAATGTGATAAATAGGTAAATGTCAGCGTATGAACGGGCAACTGATGATAACCTGGCCTTGCCAATTTCAAAGAGCAAATTTAAAGGCATTTTCCAGTGGCTTTTCACAAGGGTCCCATGTAAAAGAGAAAAAAATTCAGGTCCATACCCTCCAAATCCCGTAGCAATACTCTTTTCCTAACTCGAGATATCTACTATTAAAGACTACTTATTTTTGTCAAAAAATACCTCCAGTTCTCATGAAGGTCACAGAATGTTATGTGAAGTGGGCACATTGCCTCAGTTTTCTTTTGTTTTCCTTTTATAATTGAATGTCCTGTTGTCCTTGAAATTTGATACTGTTGGAATGTTTGAATATTTTTCCATGTAGGTTTAGCATAAATCTACACCATATGTACGTCAAAACAAACAGAGTTGCTAAATATTCCCTACAACAGTGTCAATATCATAAAGAAATTTAATGCTCTGTCAAATTATTGTGTCGCGATGACATCACAGATTTCCCATAATGCACTTTATCTTGAGAAAAAAATTGCAATTCTTGTATCGTATCTTCTAAACGATACAAGCTATTGAGATGCGGTTTTCACCTCCTAGAAGAGAAAAGTTTTCTGCATTTTTTGAAGTCATTGATTGTTGTTACTGGCGAATGCCTTTAAAGAGTATGTTGCATGAAAATTCTAAAAAGTATTACGTGGTACAGTTTACAAAATAAAAATCATTTAAGATTTATACCTCAGGTGTATCCGGGCCAGGTGAGTGCCCGGTATGATCTGGTTCGTCGTAGTATAATGTCAAGAAGTCGGGCCTTAGAAGATAAGAGATATAATATTTTGAGCCATGATGATGCCTTTTGGAGCGTCTGTGGTGTTTTGTAATACTCTCAAACTTGGCAAGGTCCTTGACACAAGAAATATTTACTTTTAAAAGTGACGTTCAAAACCGTGTAGATACCGCAACTTTTTCCCCACCTCCAGCATTCCAGCCGCATATGGAATTTGCCAAGCCTTGTTAGTGTCTCTTTATAAAATCATAGTAAAAACGTGCTCACATTTTAGCCAAATCCCAAGAAGTGCTTAAAATATTTTTGTTTAATCAGTATCTCTTATAAAAGAAAGTAACGTTTTAATTATTACATTACATACTCGTAATTTCTGCTTAACAATTGCACCTTGTTTCCTACTCTAAATATGAACCAGTACTTACCTAAGACCTTCAGGCTGAGCCAGAAGGGACACTAACACCTCGACTCTTGACTTAAACTCCGTTTCTCTGTAAATTAAAGTGTCTAAGAATGTCATGGAAAAATATCAACGTAATATTTACCTTCGAATGCATGAAGGAGATTAAGAGCTTGCAATGCTATACAACGATAATATACTTAACTAGGCGGATATCACATATTTATCATATTTGAACTTTCCATACTATATAATATATCGCATTATTGTGAAGCTGTCTTGTTGCCTTGACGCCATGCCTACTCTGGAAGCTCTTAACTAAGGCTAGTACTGTCAGATTACCAAATAATAATCAGTAATCCCTGAATAAACACCAAAAACAGTTACTGCTCACCGTAAGCTATGCCTATATAGTGAAGAAGTAGACTTTCTATATTTTGGACAAAGTTTCTTATAGATATAATAGAATGTGTGAACTTACGCATACAGAAACCAATAATCTGGTCTCATTCCTAGTGGGAGTGAAAAAAATTCAAAATGTGACTCTCTTTTACCTCAGATCATGGACGGCGATCGCGGGGGAACATGTCTCCGTCAATATATTTAGTGGCTGGACATAACATCAAATTTCCCCCAATATTTAGGGGTATGTAGAAAACGTTAATGTTGTATCACACATTTTCGATATAAATAATTGCGATATTAGCCTATTAATGGCATCTGAGGAGAACTTTAGATCAGAAATATATGATCTGTGTGCTCTAGAATGCACCAAGTCGCTTGGCGTCTAGGGAGGGAACCCCAACGGGGGACCCATTGTGGTCCCCTGTATAGCCCCTGCCCCGGAGGCGCAAAGTGTTCACTCAAGCAGGTGTCCCCCAATAATTTTAACTGAACGCCGCCCCTGCCTCAGATTTCAGTTGTTTCTTTACCAACCCTGTTAATCATTGCCAGAGTCATTTTTACATTTGATTTTGCTCTTTTTTCAAAATTACATTTTGAAACCAGAACTTCTTATCAAATACATAACATAACCTATTTGCCACTTTGTAAATCAAGCATGAAACTAAAAAGTAATGGCGACTTAATAGTTGAGGTTCCACTCTTCCTAATAAAAGCATCTTAATCGATATTGTTGGCTTGCCAAATACGTACTTTTTGTGGCATAAATGTTAGTATTTCATAACTTTTCAACAATTTCAACACACGTGCACTGCAGTCAGACGTTTGAGTTACAAGGGCGGGTAGGTACAAATGAAATATTTCTGTTATGGTAGGTGTCTTCAACACGATATTTAGACACAGTTTTCGCACATCTGCCCTCCAGAGATGCTTGGTAATTATTGGGAATTCCATGCATGGTCCCCAAAGGTCCAGTTAAATCCTACCTCTGCATGAATCGACCTAGAACAATGCGACTTTTTTATCTCATATTCTTAAGAGTAGGTACAACTTTTGTAAATGTAAGTTTAAGCTGCTTAGCCTTTCTCCAAAGCAATTTGAAAACAAAACTCAAATCCAATATCAATTACATATAATATTCGGTATCTACTGTGGTTTTGTCATTGGGTCAAAGGCATATCTCCCACCCCTGACGCTTTTCAGAATGTCAAGGAGCCTGCTTTGTCAGCAATGGTGGGTAAAAAGTCAACAACATAAAGAGGAACCTTCAAGGGAGGCTATTATATTAGAGTCTTGAAATAATTCCAAAGGCGAAATTAAATAAAATAGAAGATATAAGTTTCATTGAAATACGCAATTCTTGGAGCTCTTCTTTGCAAACCGTTTAATATTGATGCATAGGAGATAAAGAGATTTTATATATATATATATATATATATATATATATATATATATATATAATAAATCGATATATATATATATATATATATAACGCTAATTCCTACTGTACGGGGAAATCGATATATCGCGGTTTCGGTAAGGCGAAGAAAAAAACAATAAAATACATTAAAAAATATTTCCCCTTTTGGAAACCAGATATACAACAACGCTTTTTCAATGGCTCACCATCCGTACGTGTTAAAAGATACGGGTACGTAACTTGGTCAACGTTGAAGTAATAGCATGTAAATCATGTGGTGAAACGGACGTTACCATCTGTTTACGTATTCCTATATAAAAAGCGTGTGATTTCGCAAAGTCGACCTGATTTTTTCCCCTTTTAGACGATTTCCCCTTTTAGGCACGTTTTTTCATACAATATTTCCCCTTAATCCCAAATTAGCAAAATATATATATATATATATATATAAATATATATATATATATATATATATATATATATATATATATATGATGGAAAGAAAAATGGTGGCTGTCAACTATCGGCGAAAACGATGAAAAAACAGCACCAAATAGGAAGCTTTTGATTCTTTAATCAACCTTCCTCAGCCTTTAAATGAACCAAGTGTACAACCCCTTAAAGGGGAGCAAAAGTACAAAAAGGTATTAACGGATTTCAAAAATTCAAAGTAAATCGGTGGAACAAAACGTGATTTACATCTGGAGAAAATAAAGATTAAACAATATAACAATAAAATAGACAAGAGGAACAAAAGCAGTAGATGAAAGGAATCAAAGGTAGACTAAACTTAAAAGGGGGTACTTTAAAAGGAGTGAAAGACTACATGACAGACTGAAAGGGAGAGAGGATGTAATTGACGTAAATAGCTCATCCTCTTTATAGAATTGAATTCCTTCCTTTAATTAAGCCACAAAGGGTGGACGGAATAAAGTTGGACCATCCAATATGCTTCCCGTTTGTTTGACAAATAATCGACATTAACGGTGCTACGAATTTGCTCGATAACAACAAAAAGAATTTTTCCTAGAATGTGTGGTTTAGAATTGATATGAACGGCTTTATTATAAGCTACGGAGGATTTATGATTATGAAAACGAACCTGAAAAGGATAAATGTAGATTCTGAAATGTAGATCCTTTATATTGCAAATTACATCAAGGCAAGTAGAAACATAAATAACGTTGCAACTAGAACAAAGAAGATTGTTTCTGATTGCTGCTTTAAAAGTGCAAAAAGTCGTTGTGACCTTTGTGCAAAGTTTTGGATGAATGCGTCAACTCTCCTGGCTCAAGTAAGGTAAATATTATATATATATATATATATAGGTAAAAAAGAAGTAGTAAATAGTGCTAAAAGTTTGTGAAAAATTCCACGACGTTTCGGGTTTAACCCTTCATTTTTGCCACCTGATGAAGGGTTGAAACCCGAAACGTCGTGGACTTTTTCACAAACCTTAAGCACTATTTAACACTTTCTATTTTACCTACATACTTCATAAGTGCTACGCAGTACTTTGACCTTATATATATATATATATATATATATATATATATATGTATATATATATATATATATATATATATATGTATATATATATATATATGTATATATATATATATATGTATATATATATATATATATATATATATATATATATATATATATATATATATATATATATATATATATATATATATATATGTGTGTGTAAGGTCGAAATGCTGCGGAGCACTATAGAAATGTGTAGGTTGATAAAGGTAGTAAGATGTGCTTAAAAGTTTGCGGAAATTTCCACGACGTTTCGGGTATATACCCTCCATCAGGTGGCAAAATGCATCTAAACAACATTGAAATGTATGTAGATAAAATAAATATTAAAATTGGGCACGAGAAATTCGGTCGTAAAAATGGAACACGGCGGCGGAAAACTGTGATATGGAGGATGAGTAAAACAAGTAAAAAGTAATTTAAAAATTTTTTAACCCAGACGGCGGAACCCTGTTGCTTAATGGTCTGAACGTTAGACTTAATCTTCTGTAAATCAGCAATTCCTGCCTTGTTTTAACCTGTGTTAACCACTTAACATTGTCTGTTTTCCTAGCTGGTTTTTTTCGTGCCAATTTTTTGTGTGTTTTCTAATTTGTACGTTTTGTCGTGTCAACATTCAGACGCATACTTGCCACCTGATGAAGGGTTTAAACCCGAAATCTCGCTGATTTTTTCACAAACCTTCCTTTTTTGACCTTTACATATGTATAATGTGTGTATAAATATGCCTATATATGCTTATATGTATATATATATATATTTATATGTAAATATGTATATATATTATAAGTAGTCCTTAAACTTCGGCGTTCTCCAATCATCACTCACCTTCGTTCATCTTTTCCAAACGAAACAACAGGCCAATCGCATAACCTATTGCTAAAATTATAACAGCAAAGATCTTGTGCATCTGTATTCGGCTCACCAAATAGATTCATCTTGAAAAATGCCTATATTTGAAGAACCTAAAGCTTCAAAGATTCGAAAAGAATCCCACCATAGTGTTTTTGTAGATATCAGCAGATCAATAGTGAGGGAACCAGTAAGATACTCTTGCACTGATGACCCTTATCAACAAGGATGAGTTTGACGTCCTACACTTAATTCAGTCAAATCACTGTCTCCATTACCTTTCTGTTCTCCGTAATGATAGGTCCTTCAGAGACCAGTAACATTTGAGTGTAAAGGTTAACGGCAAGAACCTTTTTCGAGAGCACTGAAAATTAACATACTCTGATTCCTACCTTGAATTTCAACATCTGAACCAACCCAGAAGTAAGTTGCAGTTCTAAGGCCCTGTTGCTGTGCTGTGTTCCAAATCTGATAACCAAATAGTGAATGACTATTACTACTTACTGAACAAAAAGAAAATATACAAAAATTTGAAATACCAAATTACAAGTGTAGCCTAGGTCAACATTTTCCTTGTAAAGCCTAATGTTTGAGACTGTGAGTCTTAAAATTTAAAAGGTCCTGGGCAAGATCAATCATATGTGTTGTTATAAACGGAAAAGTGTTTCTCGGTACGATGTGTTTTTTCTTCACTTCGTCATTGAAAAATTTGAACCGGCACGCATATCACGAAGCATGGACTCTGATCATTGCAATACCCAAATCGGAAGTTAGTCTATGATAACCTGGCAACTTGCCTTCAGTCCACCAGAAACCTATTGCACAACTGTAGAAAAATCCCCATCCTATTTTTCTATAAAATCGCAATCCCATGCATTTTGCAATGTAGAACGTTTCCTGCATGGGCATCTTTGCCCTTCCAAGCTCAGATTAGAAACTAGAGGTAAGCTTTTATTATTATCCATTGAATAGACCAAAGAATTCTTCGGTGAAAGGGTTTCTATTTTCTCTAATAACCATAAAGCCTAAACGCTTACTAGTTGTAATGTTAGTACTGTGGTTTAAAATCGACAAAGGTTCACGGTGAAAGTTAAACAGAATTGTGTTTACTGGTATCCACGTGCTGAGTATGAAATACCTTAGGGTCATCCTCCTCGTTTAAAAAGGGGTCACAGACACACACTCACTCAGTGTACCTCTAATCAGGGTTTCACGCTTGTGCTTTCGTCAGGAGGTCAATGTAATGAGTGGTTTGCGAGTTGCCGTGCTCGTTGTTCAACCCTTGTCCCCTTGACTGGTTATTCTGGGAGTATTACGGTGGTGACATTGTGGCAGAATTTCAGATCTTTTGTTGCGGAGGCTTGCGGAGTTCTGGTTAATGATGGCCACACTGCCGCCACCGTATTACACGCAGAATAACCAGTCAGGCGGACAAGGGTAGTACAACGAGCACGGAAACTTGCAAACCACTCATTATATTGACCTCCTGACGAACGCACAAGTGTGAAACTCTGAGTAGAGGTACACTGAGTTTTTACTCCAGTACAGTATTTGAGTTTCATACGCTCTTTTGTTTTCAAAATTGATTACATTTGCCCGTCGTGTTCTTTGGACTTTACTTGTATGTATACATATATATATATATATATATATATATATATATATATATATATATATATATATATATATATATATATATATATATACAAACGACATCACCATATAGCATTGATTCCGATTCCTTTGCCTACGACAAAGTATCAAAAAGCATATAAAAATTTTTAATGACCACGTCGTGTGTAACTTTTAGCCTTGAATTTCACTAAGAGATCCATCAACAAAAAAAGTTAAAGGATAATGGTACTTACCGGCTCACCTCCCCACCAGCCGGAGTCGAACTTGTTGTCCGAAGATATAGAAAAAGATCCTAAAGCAGGATCATACATACTGTTTCCAACAATGCCATGTGATTCCGGATAAAGTCCCTTCGAAATACAAATATATTTAAATCATTACAGCTCTTTACCTTGATTTCGAGAAAACTGAAAAGTTATCAGATAAGTTGTAGAGGGGTTGATACAGTAATGCCAACATACAAAATTCGAAACATATGCAATGAGATTAGAAGGCCAATGTAAAGTTAGGGAATTATTCATGTTGCGTCAAGGATTAAAGACACAGATTACGACATTCTCATTACGTCCTGACAAGACTATGTTTTGATTTGTGAAAAGGGACTAACATACCATTGGCCGATAGATTCTTCTTACTTTGCGATCATTAGTCAGCTTTTCCGACATGACGCAGATTGTGAACTCCGTCGTTTCGTTGAGCGTTACGACCTAATCCGACTGAAGTCTTAAGCCAGGATCTCACAATACAACGATATCGGATCGTATTAAACTCAGATTTTCACTCGCAAAAATCGAAAGAGCGGTTTCGGTGTAGTGGGGTCAATCTTCAAAGATATCGGACCGGATGGCACTCCGATCAAGTAAATCCGGATCGAATTTTTCCTCCTCGATCGCTTGGAAGAGTGATGTTTATCGGAAGCTATCCGATTTTTTCACTCCTGTCTGATAAAAGTTGTTATTCGGCGTGACGTCGCGTTAATACATGTCGACAACATTTTCTCTTCGAGAACAACATTCAGGAAACTCGCTGTCCGTGCTTAAAACCGGAATTCGAGATTCCTCGACTGATCTTTAGAGAAATTTGCCGGCACCATTTTAAATTGGATCAGAATCTAATCCGAAATCGTTGTAGTGTGACCCTGGCTTTACTCTCTTTGCGGGAAATCGATGTTTAATTTTGTATATAAACAGCCATGTTGCATGTACTCTAAAATGCACAAAAGGAATTACTTTAATAAGCTGCTGAAGCAAGACCAGAACGCTACACTTACTTTAAGTTCCTTGGTCTAATTCTTAGTTTCATACTTATCAATCATAGCGTGATGCAGTCTCTGAAAACTACTTTCCGACTACTTAGTAAGATTGACATGATTTCCCACACACCAACAAGTGCATCTGATAACAGTCAAACCAGAAGTCTATTGCCAAAATGTTTACACTAGACTCATACTTTCTCATTTTGCGCTGCCCATAAATTTAATACCAGATTTTATTTCTTATGAGTGGTTTTCCCTCAGATACTGAATTGATAAACTCATAAAATTATCTTTAGACTTTTAATGCTATATGTAAATCTTGTAAACAGTTCAACATACGGTGGCAATGGAGTAATGGTTGGAAAAAGTAATGGAGGGAAATGCAGGTATCATGTATTCTGCTTTTGCACCACAGTTCTCTGAAGAGAAAAAAAAAACAACAAATACACATTGGTAGTTTGTTCCAATAAGAAAGACTCATGTACATGGTAAACAGAGGAAAGGCCACGGTGACAGAAACTTCTTTCACCAACCGAAGGAGCCTTTAAACGTTTTAACAAATGATTTTTTTTATAAAAACAACTTTTGCAAAGTGTACCTTACGCGTAGTCCAAGACATTTTAGATACATTCGTGAAGAATTGTTGTGAAAATATTAAACCAGTATTAAGAAGAAAATGAGGGACAAATTAGACTTTTTTTTTCTTTTTTTATAAAAACAACTTTTGCAAAGTGTACCTTACGCGTAGTCCAAGACATTTTAGATGCATTCGTGAAGAATTGTTGTGAAAATATTAAACCAGTATTAAGAAGAAAATGAGGGACAAATTAGACTTGGTACACTAGTCTAATAAAGTTCTTGCTTTAAGCGCCGTATTCATCTTTTTCCTGTTTTTAAAGGAGTTTTTGATTAAAAATTTACCTGTGGTTAAAAATAATTGCAGTTACAAGTAGACCTCCTTAGTCTTTACCCTCTAAAGCCCAACTAAGGGTGATTGGACTGGAATCCTGCGTAGAGGGACATCGACTTTGAAAGTTGAAACGTGTTTAATTGAAGCCAAATTTGCGCCTTCAAAGTGTCCCTTAACACTGGGCATCACAACGTTCCTCCCTCCAATCAGTACTTGGACTAGCTCTTTGAAGGTTCCAGAGATCCTTCAGTTTTGCAAGACCTTTGCTAATGCATCGTTGTAGGGATACTAGAAGTAGGATTGTATTGTATATTTATTAATGGCATATCAAGGTTCACATAGACTTTCATACTGATTTGTCGACATTTTTCCATAGTATAGAAAGAAAAAAACCAAAATTGAATAGCTTTAAGAGACTTCGGTCCCATCGGCGTTACTTCTTACACACCACTGAGGGCCGTTTTGCGTGTTCATATAGAATGAGTACATTTCACACCATATCTCCCAACAAGTCGACAACTGCGTCATAAATCGCCATTGAATATATAGCTTTAAGAGGCTTCGTTCCCATTGGTTTCAAGGCTCCTAGACTGGATACCATTTACACCACAGCTCCTGCAGTAAGCGTCAGACATCACCACGTCGTCTCAGTATTTTCGTTCCTTAATGGTTTAAAAATGCTAAAAAATCTTCCCTCTATTGTTAATACGTTTGCATTACAAAACTTCTCAAAATTACCATACTCATAGGAACGTCGCCTTTTTATTTTCTTATGCAACTGTATACTTTCTGGACTGTTTTCTAAGAAGCTTACTCTGTTCAGTCTTAATGGGGGTTTTAGTGGATTTCTCTTCAACATAGGTGCAACGTTGTACACTCCTTTAATTTGTACTTATTCCAATACGTGCACTGATGGGAGAAAAAAGGGACATAAATCGGTACTTATCTGCCTAGTATAGAACCAAATATTAAGATAAAAGTCCCAAATACGTACGCAGTTTTTCAATGTTTGGAGTCAAACCTCTGTCAAGAAAGTCATACCTGAAGCCATCTAAAGAAACAATGATGAGCGGTGGCTTTGATACGCTTATAAATAAAAGAGAGAAATGGGTGTTAGAGGAAATATCTTAAGAGACGCATTCAGTAGCTAAATGAAAGTGAAATCATTACAACAACAGTACTAACGAAAGCTAAATGATTTTTATAGAGAAACTGAAAATATCAATGAAGTTAGATAAGAATTGTAGTCATCAATTTTCTGAATAAAAGGAGATACTTTCTTGCCCCATTCAATGTATGGTAAATGCTGGTAGTGCTATCCTTTTTGCCCTGGTAATATTTATATGACCGTATATTTCAACGTTTACAGAAATTGTTAATACCACGGAAATTAATCGACACTTAATATTTATATTTTACCTATGATTTTAGTGCAATGATGATAAGATAAGTAGTAAAACTTCGACATTTTACTAGGTGAGGTAGTATACTTTGAAAAGGCCATTAAGATTATACTTCCTTAGGTTCGTAGCAAAGGGTTAACTGCACGTACCCACCCACCCCTCGAGCAAAGCTTTCTTATTTTTGATTTTTCTCATATTGCGTCTTTTGTCTGTAGATGGGTAAATTTTGATTGTAATCTGAAGTAAGCATTACACAAAAGTCTTAAATAATGCGGTTTTTACAGCGTGTTTCGCGCCATCCATCCTAAGTGTAAGTTATTCCATTATTACTTCGTGTGGTGGGGGCAGCAAATTTGTGTTCCAAAGCCTCAGGAACCCTCACCATGACCCATCTTCCCCTACACCGTCAAATCCTTGCATCAGCAATCACGACCGGAGGTAAATCAGCCGAAGCAAGACTATAATTAAAAACCAGAAAGCCCAAACAAAGGCTTTGTGATTCCTTGCCGAATGGGAATGCTTTCTTGCACTGAGGTTTATTCCTCAAATTTATCTTTCTTGGCTATATCATTTTGTGATGTTTTAACAATTTGACCTCTGCTGACCTCCATGACCATTGAACCCCACTAAATGTAACAAAAAAGAAAAACGGAAGTGTCTTGAATGGGATTCGAACTCCAATTGATCTTGGACAGGGAAAATTGTTGGGAAATTTTGTTTTTTGACCTCTGGTGACCCCTAATGACATCTTAATAATTCTTGGGAAATTTTGTTTTTTGACCTTTAGTGACCCCAAATGATGATGTTGGGAATTCTTGGAAAATTTTGCTTTTTGACCTCTGGTGAATCCATATGACAATCTTAGGAAGTTTGGGAAATTTTGCTTTTTGACCTCTGGTGACCCCAGATGATCTTGGGAATGCTTGGGAATTTTTGCTTCTTAAACTCTGATTACCCCATATGACGATCTTTGGATTTTGGGGAAATTTTGCTTTTTGGCCACTGGTGACCCCAGATGACCTTTAACCTCCACCGAAAACAAAGGGGTTCTTTCATGGACCATAGGGTATCCACGTACCACGTAAGAAATCTATCCAAGCTTCCTAGCTGGACATATCGTGTTTGCAAGGTTTTAAGTGACCCCAGATGACCTTTGAATTCCACCAAAAACAATAGCCTTCTTCTCACCATAAAACATGTACCTACTACGTATGAAATCAATCCAAGCTTCCTAACTAGAGATATTGTGTTAAAAAGTTTTCAGTGTTTGACCCCTGCGACCCCAGATAACCTTTAACTTCTGCCAAAAACAATAGGTTCTTTCCTACATGATTACAAATCTGTATACCAAATATGAAAAGTGTCCTTCTTTCCTGTCTTGAGATATCGTGATTAAAAGCTTTTCGTCTCTTTACCTCCGTTGACCTCCAATGACCTTTGACCTTTACCAAAACAATAGGGTTCTTTCTGTTAAACATGACAAATCTATACACCAAATATGAAGTCTCTGTCATTGCTATTTTGAGTTATCGTGTTTACAAGCCGTTTACAAGGTTTTCTCAGTTTAACCTCTGGTGACCTCAGATGACCTTTGACATCCACCAAAAAAATATGGTTCTTTCCCTTAACAAGACAAATCTATATAACAAACATGAAAAGTGGCGGTCATTTCTATCTTCAGATATCGCGATTACAAGGTTTTCGGTCTTTGACCTCTAATGTCCTCAAATGACCTTTGACATCCACCAAAAGCAAAAGCGTTCTTTTTTAACATGACAAGTATAAATACCAAACATGAAAAGTGTCCATCATTCCTATCTTGAGATATCGCGATTACAAGGTTTTCGGTCTTTGACCTCTAATGACCTCAAATGACCTTGGACCGCCGCCAAAAACAATGAGGGTCTCCCTTTGAACATTACAAATCTATATACCAAAATATGATAAGTATCGGTCATTCTTATCTTGAGATATCGTGATTACAAGAAGCGTCACAAATACTCGTACACACACGCACACACACGCCATCACCATCGCATAGGTTCCTTGCCTTCCTTCGGCACTCGGCAAGGAATCAGCAATATAAGGGTATAATTAAAAGGGCCTTATTTGTGGTCTGTTTAGTGCCAGTTCAGAGTGATTTGAAAAAAGGTTAAAACGTCATTCTAATTCTAACAATTTAGTAAAAACGCAAAGCTTCCGGGATCTTAACACCTATACCCTCATTAGGGCGTCGCCCCTGGAGACTCTCAGGGGACCTCAGGCTGGTCCCTGAACCCCCCGACCTTGCCGTGATCGTTACTGGGTTATCCATGTCAGTATTTACCGTTCGTCTTCCCTTGGCGAATATCTGAAGTAACCGTTAACAGCAACTTACACGAAATAAAAATGCTATTGTCACTGTTTCACTGTGCTTCTTTGACCTTGGCCAGGTCTCTTCAGCACCGGGAAAGATGTCCAAGGATTACCGAGACTGCTGTATTGTATTCAGACACATAAGTGCATTAGGGGCAAAGTGTAAACAGTTCGGGCAAACGTACCCTAGCTACCTTCCCTTAATTGAAAGCGGTCTCCTACTCTTATGGTCAAGGGTTTGGACTAAACATAATTTTAACTTCAAACAAAATAAAAATGGATTACTTTGCAGGACAATTGGTGGTGGTCATACAGGGCTGGCTCAACCAAGTTGCTGATGCTAGAAAAAGAAATCAAATGTGGTTGGAAGTTTAAAAAGAGGCTAGGCTTCTTAGCTACCTCTTACTGTGAAACACTATATTAAATTACTTTATTACCCCAATCTATATTTCATAATATCAGGACGATACTATCAAAGGTTTTCGTTTCAATACATTTCTAACAGCAAATTACAGGAACTGGATGAAGTAATTTTTCATGTTGATTTTCTTCTTTTCTGGGAAATAAAAAGATCTTCACCGACCTTGCCGTTTTAATATCTTAAGCTAACATTCAATCCACAGCTACCAAACAAGTACCATTCCCGATAATGTGATGCAAACTGTTACTGAAATTACAGCATGCGCGTTTTCAAAACGAAAACAAATAGCGTACCTTGGATGGATAGAGTCTCATCTACCAATGTTTCTTCATTGTTTCCAACTACAAACCCACAGCCGAAACCAATTCCTAGTGCCACGCAGAAAGTACATACCTACATTTCAGAAAATGGATAAAACCAATCCGTCACTTGAACAAAAGTCTAGTTTTAAATTTATCAATTTTCAATTTAGTGGGTTTTATGCATCTAATGTGAAATGCTGTGATGGGTGGGCATTCCACTAAACTGGTTATACTTGACTTATTGTACTCAAGTTGGTATTCAATATTAAAATTTATTTTCCTTGTCCAAATCTACTGCTTACATATGAGCAACACTTATGCTGAAACTATTACTCTTATTTGCGTGGGAGCACAAGTTCTTTTAAGAAATCATGTGATAAACAAGTTTGCTTACTTCTACACTCTAAATACACTTGGGGAAACTTTTACCAAAGGTTGGGTTCGTATGTCGCCCCCTAAAATGTTGGGTAAAAAACTGTCCAAAATTGGTCAAAACCGGGATCTATTGGGAAGGAGACACAACTTTCTATAGCACTTTGAAGCAATGTTTGTTCCCGATGGTGATCTCGCTTTTATCCTCAAAATTCCTGTTACAATTAACAGGATCAACTAGGATTAAGGGACCTTTTGTTACAATGACAATGCATACTTCTACTCCTTACATTGAACAGTTAACTTTTCGTTGCCAGCCGTCACAAAAGTATATGAAATTTTACACTTTTTTTTTCTTATGGTCAAGGGTTTGGACTAAACACAAAGAGACCTGTCAATCAAATTTCGATACCTGAGTGGGATTAGATCATTTTCAAGTACTTTTTGTCTGTCAGGTCTGGTTGTGTCTCCTTCCTAACAGCTTCCTGGTCAAAAGTATTCCCATGGTTCGTAAATTTTCCCCAAGTAAAGGGTAATTTTTAACCAGCTTGGGTAGTTTCTTACCCAACAGATTAGGAGGTGGCATACTGACCCAACCTTGGGTAAAAGTTCACCCAACTGTTTTTAGAGTGTATGTATGTCACCAAACCATTATTAGTTGATATCAATATTGATAGAACTGTAGCTTACTCTTTGAATAAAATTTGTTTTAAGCAAAACCTTGGACCCAAGTTTGAGGTTACATAAGCACTGATCTTCAAGCAATGAATGTTTCGCTCTTCCCGTGTGTCTCTAACTATGTGTATCCTTAATACCCACGCCCATCGATCTCTTACCATACACACGTTCTTTGTTCAAAATGGAATTTCTATCTTTATTTGAACAGCTCTTTTTTCAATCGTCTTGCTAAACCTTTGACAAATAGTCAGATATTATTGGTAACTATGGCATATGAGCTTTCCTTCCAAAGGAGACAACCTTCTTGCCAAACCTTTGACAAGCAGTCAAGGATCATTGAAAATAAGGCATTTTCAGCTTCTGTCCCAAAAGAAAGTGACATTTCATGGAGATTGATTAGTTAATTAAACGTGGAATTTAGAGATGTATTTGATATTATCTCTTGACTATACCTAAATTTATTCAGTATCAATATTTTACAAACAGCGTTCAGACATAAATACAAACAACGAGAGTGCAAGCTGGGTTTCGTTGCTTGAGTCACATTTGTGGGAACATTGGAACGAGACGAGACGTTTACTTACTCCAACAATACAGTAAGTCACGACATTACTTTTAGAAGATTTCATCTGAAAGAAAATAAAACCAAACCTGTATCTCATTTTCAAACGCTACTTCTCTACGGCATCTGATATGATTAATTCAGTAATATGAAATTCAAACAGCTATATTGACAATGAACTACGAAACTTTTCCAGTAAGTTTCTAGCTTAGTGTTCGCACGCAACAATTTCCATCAAACTGGGTGGCCTAAAGATAGAAAATCCTCTAGGAGGCAGAGGTCCAAAATCTAGAGGAATCATGGGAGACACGTGACCTCTTGCCTTCTCGCTTCGTGATCCGCATTTAAGAGCGAAACAGGATTTATGGCAATTGAGTTTTTGATAGTAAGCGTCTCATTGGCTGCTATGTTTGTAGGTGAATTTAAAACGTTTGAAAATGACAGTTAAGACTTTTGCACTGCGATTGCAGTATGGCGCTCTATAAGAACCGACTATTATAGTTATTACGACTGAGGGGGTTAACATATTTTTGTTAAAATGTAGCAAATGTTGGGTAGTCATCTGTTGTTAATGCGACCACAATGACTGATTTGATAGGTGCTGGTACTTTGAACTATCGCAATTTCTTACCCAAGATAACGCACATACCATTTTTTGTTTCATTCTTGACAGCAATCGTCTAACAAATATGTAGGCCCCTGTCTTATATATGCAGAAGGTAGATGAGGTGTAAGTGAGCTTCGAATGAGGGTTTTATAAACACGAATTGATAAGAATGTTACAATTAATTATCATTCTGTAAGTAAATGTAAGATAGCATGTGAAACCTAACTGTATAGCATAATGTCTCTATTGCTTGCAAAGAATGGAACAATCTCTTTACTGACCTCTCCAACATAATGGTTTTCTGGGTCCGAGGCACCATTAGTGTGCATATCCTTATCTTTCTGCTTAAGAAAAAATAATTAAAACAATTTATTTGCTAATAAGTTGGAATGGAAAAGCAACTACTTTACAGAGATGTAACTTGACATGTCTATACCATTTCAAAGCAAGCATAAAAGAAACTATTGATTAACCTTTTTTAAACCGTTAGATCTATTTACGTAATCAACTGACATTTTTAGTTTACGTGTGGCTGATCCAGAATTCAGGACAAAGGGAAAGCATAGAGGGATGTTCCTTCGCGTGGAGCGCGTGGAGAGAGTTGAGATGGGGAACCTTTTCCACGATACTGAGGCAGTTTTAAAACCCGAATTGCAAAAGAAGGCAATTTTAAAGCCATTTAGGAAAAATATAAAAGGGAAAGTACATGAAAGTTTCGAATCCCTGCTTATATATATATATATATATATATATATATTTACATATAGGCTTGTATATGTAGGTACTTATATATATATATATATATATTTATATATATATATATAGATATATATATATAGATATATATACTTATATGTGTGTATGTATACGTAATATTCACACATATATATTATATGTATATACCTAGTTGAGTCTACGGTTCGATAACCACAAGCATAGTATGTCAAATTAGCCAAGCTTCCCGGTTGCCGAGCACTTTAATCTTACTAATCACGGCCTTTCGTGCTTAAAATGTGTTATGTTCTATGGTTAAGACCCCCCCCCCCCCCTTCCAGTGAAGTTTCAACTAGTGGTAATATCACCTGCAAAAAGACTGAGAGCACAGTGTGTGCTCATTTCGATCCCTTCCCTTACAATTTTTCATTCGGCGGCGGGTGTTACCTTGGGGCTTCTAAATCCCTTCTCTCAAAACCCCTCCTGACGACAACTGTAGCTGTAGAGACAACGCTTCCTGTCCCGTCCCAGGTGAATGCCTTACCGACGGCGTAATACATCAAGCTACCCTCACAACCCCGACGGCTTTGGAAACTTGTGTCGGCATAACTGAAACCCCCATTTAAAAATCAATGGAGGAGCTATAACACTTCCTTTAATGACATAAAATATAAAATATAAAAATAGTAGTTCGAAGCACATTTATCTGGTCCCTTAAAGAAAAGAATTTTACATTCACTGTAATATGGAAATTCCTGACGAGGGCAAAGCCCTTCAATAAATCTATTTAAGGATGTGATTTCTGCCTTCAGGAAAAGTTATTTTTATGTGCGTGCCCAGCCTTGCTGCTCTTAAAAAAAACTGTTGGAATTTGTGTCAACCTTCAGGCGCTCGAGGAAGTCTCTACGTAACCGTGATTTTAAGTTGTGTTATTCCGCTTTATTTTTTCGCTGTTTTGTCTTGTGCTAAAGTATGTAGCATAAGCCTACTACCTTCATACATTCACCTTTCCATAGGTTCGTTTTCAATTCATTTGCAATGTAACTCGCCAGATGATTGGGTCTTGCCCGTGAAACTTAAAGTAGCGGAAATAAACATTATTATCCATTAACTGGGCTTAATTGTAGTATATATATATATAAATATATATATATATATATACACACATATATATACATATATATATGTATATATATATACACATATATATATACATATATATATATATACATATATATATATATACACACACATATATATACACACACATATATATACATACATACATATATATATATATATACATATAAATATATACATACATATATATTCAGAGTACAGGTACTGGTGGCAACAATATTCCTCTTGTAACTTGCAGGATCCTTGTGGATTCATAAGACTCAACTTTTTAAGAATCATATAAAAGAGTAAAACGATAAAAAGGAGCCAACTGCAGGTTTAAAAGTTGTAAAGTGCATCTCACCGCTGAGCTTTCGTCTTTCTATTCAGACTTCTTCAGCGTGACTGTACAAAGCAAGTTAACGCAATTATATATAACAACAGTAAAAGCATATAAACAGGTTGTCAGAGCACGTAAAAATTTAGTAATCAAGCAACTTTAAAGTCTAAACCTTAAATCATGATAAATCCTGTTGAAAAACACCCTAGCTGGAATGGGTGAATAAAAGTACCAATGTGAAAAACCTGTAGAGACCGCTTAAAGAAGTTCAAGAGAAGTAAACATAAGCCTGCGTAGTCATTCCACCTTTTTGTCGGATACCTGTCCAAAGCAAACTTAAGAATGCTAAACAATTAAAATAAACTTGAGAGCAATCAAAACGCAGGCTAACTAGAGACTAAAAGCAGTGGGGTATTTTGTAAAAATGAAGAAATCCAATCGATAAAAAGAATTGAAGATCTAAAGCTGTAATACAAGCTTAAACCCTAAAAATCTAAGTAGGTAAGAAGCTTACTCTTTTATTAGAGTTAAACTCTTTTCTTTTGTTGAGCCTTAACGGATTACCCGATTGCAGCTGGGCTAGCCAGTACCCTTCTCTTTTAGTTAAAATGTTTTCAACGTAATTTTTGCTAATAATTTGCTCAATAATTATGAGTTGTACATCTTTGAGATTATGTTGAGAATCTTTAAAATGAACTGCTAATTCACACCTACTTTTTCCATATAGCATATCTGACTTATGAGTTCTAGAACGAATTTTAAACTGATTTGTAGTAGGTCCAACATATTGCACATTACATCTACAGCAAGTGGCCGAGTACATAACTTTTGAATTAGTGCACGAAACCTTAGCATTCAGAGGATATGATTTACCCGTCAACGCACTGGTGAAATAAGATCCTTCCTTAAGAAAATTTTGAAACAAGTCACACCACACTCTGTCACATTTAAAACGCCTCCCTTCCTCAATAGCACCTGCCTTTTGCAAGGGCGTCCGCAGAAAAAAAATTCAAGGGGGGGCAAAATTTTTTAGGCCGCCCATCTTTTTTCATGGGAAATATTTTACTCCCAGAGAAGATTTTAGATGTTACTTTTTCACACAGTGTTGACAAAGGCGTAGCCAGGAATTTGTCAAGTGGGGGGGGGGGGGAGGCGGAGCCCATAGACAGACTCTCAGCGCTCGGCGCCACCATGGGTTGGCGCGGAGCGCAAGAAAATTTTGGCCCCAAATGCATCCCAGATCGCTGGAAATGGCACTTCCAAGGCCTATTTACGGCATATGAAAAGGGAAAGCATAAGTAATATCGTAAATATAAACTTTAAAAAATACCAAAAATATGCTCGGGGGTTGCTGGGGCCTGAGTGTTGATATTTTTTATTCAATTCCTGTTTTGAGAGTAGAAATTTACACTGATTGAACTGTTAAGAAAGGTTGATGTTATATTTTCTTCTTGTTTTCTTTATTTTTTCTTCGTTTTTTCAAGTTTTTGATTTTCCAGGGGGCAAGTGCCCCCTTGCCCCCCCCCCCCGACGCCCATGGCCTTTTGGTTTTGCGCAGAAGGCTATAAAGTGACTTATACTTCCGATACGCTGGAAAAATAGAACGTTCTGGGAAAGGTTTCATAAGTTTAGAAGAGATATGAAAAAGAGGTAGGTGCTTACTTATGATGCTTCCTACATTTGGGATTATAGGATTGTAGTCCAAAATTAGAGGGAATATGCGAGTTCTTCTTTTTTGTGTGACTTGGTTTAAGAATCTGAACTCTAGAAACTTTATCAGCCTTTTCGAATTCATTTTGAACAAAGTTAGGAGCATAACCTCTTTCAATTAAATAATTCTTATACTCTGCAAATTTCACCTGCAAAATATCATGACTGGAACATATTCTTTTAAGTCTTAATGCAATGCTGTAAGGAATACTTTCTAAGTTAGACTTAGGATGGGCACTATTAGTTAATAAATATAGATGCCCGTCTGTAGGCTTTAAAGGCTTTGAAAATACACTTGTAGAGAGTTGACCATTTTTAAGTTCAATGTTAACGTCTAGGAACTCAAGCTCAGTGTTTGTTAGAGAACCGTAACACAAACTTAATAGTGAGATAAATAGAATTAATGAAGTTCGTGTACCTATGGAGTGCCTCCTCTCCATGGGTCCATACTTCAAAAATATCATCTCTAAACCGCCACCAATTATTAGGCTTGAAAGGGCCCTCATTGTTAGCAATCCGATCTAATTCATCCGTTTTTAAAAAATACCGTACTGCTTTTAGTCTCTAGTTAGCCTACGTTTTGATTGCTCTCAAGTTTATTTTAATTGTTTAGCATTCTTAAGTTTACCTTGGACAGGTATCTTGCCGAAAAGGTGGAATGGCTACGCAGGCTTATGTTTACTTCTCTTGAACTTCTTTGAGCGGTCTCTAAAGGGTTTTCGCATTGGTACTTTTATTCACCCATTCCAGCTAAGGAGTTTTCAATAGAATTTATCTTGATTTAAGGTTTAGACTTTTAAGTTGCTTGGTTACTGAATTTTTACGTGCTCTGACAACCTGTTTATATGCTTTTACTTTTCTTATATATAATTGCGTTAACTTGCTTTGTACAATCACGCTGAAGAAGTATGAACAGGGAGACGAAAGCTCCGCCGTGAGATGCATTTTACAACTTTTAAACCTGCAGCTGACTCCTTTTCTATCGTTTTACTCTTTTATATGGATATAAATATATATATACAAATCGTAAAACAGGAAACAAGTAAATGCATCACTAGCTGACTTAAAGAGTAAAAATAATCGAAGATTTAAAGGGCAAGAGCAGTCGCCCCAAACTTATTTTGAAGCAACAGCTAAATCTCACAATTTTCTTCTTATTTCTCTCCAAAGTATCTTTCATAATATTTTATGACTTCAATATTGCATACTCAAGGTAAACCAATCAGTTACTTCAAGTAAATTTCACATTTTAGGAGAAAAAATATTGTCACATGACTCTCAAGAGCCAATCATGAAACAGGACAGTCTACTACACTACTTCAAGTTGGGGTGACTGCATTTCCCCTTTAATTCGAAATTTTCGGTTCCCCTGGAACCTTCATCAGAGAGATCAGACAGTGAAGTGAGTACAATAATCAACTTAGTCAACAGCTTAAAAACAAACACCTCGGTGTTTTGAATCAGTACACTTTCCATCAGACAACGTAATTGTTTATTCCACTTATTTACACATTTTTATAACCTATCATCTCGTGTTTTTAAGCTGTATCTCCGCTGTTGGCTAAGTTCATTATTGCAAATTGTCAAAAACCGATGTCTGAATAGAAGAATTTTGAATGGTCACAAGTACATCTAAAAATGAGATGGAACTAGAGGAAAAAATTAGAAGTGAAATTGATTGAGTTGTGTGAAGAGTTGCGGTCACGGATAAAAGGGGTCCAAAGCATGAAACTAAGACTAATGAAGAAGCTTGTTCTTTTTGCAATTATATATATATATATATATATATATATATATATATATATAATATATATATATATTAGAGAGAGAGAGAGAGAGAGAGAGAGAGAGAGCTGTTCCAAAATTGTATGTTCCAGGAGGTGACATATATATATATATATATATATATATATATATATATATATATATATATATATATATATATTACCGTGCTGTTCCAAACTTAGGTATAGTTTCCTGGTTTTGAATATCGAGTTCTTTATGAAATATTTCTGTGTGTTCGGAAAATTCCGGTGGAAACCTTTTATCAGCTGGCAAAAATGCTCATGAAGAATAGTATGCAGCCAGCGCGTAACAACATACCTTAACAATGACCAAACCTCAGATTTTCGTAAAAACAAAACTTAGTAAGACCTAACCACTACGGTGGAAATGCGAGAAGAAATACTTAAAAGCGAATATGCAAAAGTAACACGGAATAAGATAAATTATTAAATTAGGGCCATTCTTTTTCAGACTGTACTGGGAAAGGTTTTCTAGCTTCATGATAAGCCGAATTTCCGATTTCGGAGTTTTGATACCTGTGGTGACGAATACGTCCTGTATCGAAAAGTTGTTGAAATTCGTGCCAAACGGATATCCTTGAAGGTTCTGTCTGATAGATTTGAGATGTTCAGTGCCTCTGTTAGAGTGGCGATGTTTGGTTTCTCCTACAACAATTGGTTACAGCGTTTACAGACTAAAATGTACAACGCATTCTTGGAAGTACAGGCAAAGGACTGCAGTGAAAGGAAACCTGTTGTTGTTAGGACACGCAATGGTGAGGAGGATGTTCTGCTGACCATGGAGCAAGTGCGGCATTTCCCCCACGGGTCCAGCAAAATGTTTCTGGCGGATCGGGCATGGGCTGTGGCGAATGGGGGATGCGAACCAAACGGTTACCACTAATGTTTTTCAACTCTGAAGGATGTGATACTTTGCAGGTTTGAGGACAAGCTCAGTGGCTGAAGGATCCTGACGAAGGGGATCTGTACATTAGTGTACGTAGCTGGTATGTCTAACCGTAGGACGGTATGAATGACCAAAAGAAAGAGTAACCTAGACGAAGTGTCCTTTCTTGCCAATCCCTCCTCTGTATTGGTTCCTTTGATTTGACAGTTCGATGTAAGGGCTAGGAAGGACTTTGTGCTGGTACCGAAGTGGGAGCCCTCCCGCAGAAAAACCTGACATTAATTAAACGCTGTTTTGAAGTTATTTCATGGCATCATGCAAAACGGTAGTTACATATAGATAGCTTTCTTTTTTATGGAACCGTGATTTTTTGTTAAGTGTGGACACTTTACAGTTTCGTAAAACTGATTTATCTTATGGTGGAAATTGGGTAATGTCAACAATCAAAAAAGGGCCTAGAGTTACAACAGGTTGAGAAACACTGCTATATAGCTTAACTGCAAATACCAACTAAGAAAGACTTGGTTGAGCTTATACACAATTACACAGCAGAGAAGATTGTATAGTTTTGCTGTGCATTGACGCTACTAGTGGTGTCGTCGTATACCCATGTTAAGTCCGGTTCATACTTCCAAATTTTCACGCGCTATAAAGCTATAAAAACCATAGATAGTAATCCCTTGTTCCTCCGGGTCAATCACAAGCATAGCTCAGAGTTGAAGATTGTTCAACTTTCATAGCTTTACGGCGCTTTACTGGAGTATGAACCGGCCTTCAGACTTGAACTGATGTTTAAGGATCCTAAGAAAACCTCAGGATCGTGTGTCTCATCTCGTGGTTGAACGTGCTACAAAGGTTTTCTTCCTTTGCTACCGAAAAAGTAACAGTGAATATCCTTTACAATTGATAACACACATTGAATGGTACTCACTCTCTTCTGCTCTACCAGCGGATTGTCGAAACCCGAAGACATATTGTGGCAGAAACGATTATGACTTAAAAGATGTTACGCTTTTGTACGAGAGGAAACTGGTGTGATCTGGATCTATCAGGCACTGGTCTATGGCAAATGGAAACAGCCCATAATAAGGTGTAAAAAATCAGCAGTTTGGGCTTATGTACACAGTGTTACTAATGTAAATACTTCAAACTTTGCAAAGATTTAAAAGGTTATCTATAAGCGCCTTTACCATCTGATTGTAATGGTAATTAGTATCATTCAAAATGAGATAGTAACAATTTGGTTTGTCTTTTATCAGCTGGCGGGGATGCAGGATTTTTTTACACTAACCACTACTTGGAGGGTTCACAGCCAGATGTTCACACAATCTAAGCCGAGTTCCATCAACAGTTGGGGGCAATGGTGCCATCAGGATTTTAAAAGTGAGGAATAACAAAATGTGGGGGCAAACGTTGTGCGCACATGTTGTTCCTGTAAACTGTATACCTTTGCACAGGAGAAGACTGACGGGAGCAAATAGGGGAAAGGTTATGACTGGGGCATACCCCATGTCCCCTCCCCCTTGCCGGAGCAACTGGTTAGCGCATATCAAAGAGTATTTTTGTTTTAAACATGTCCCCTAAATTGGCACTTCTCACACTTTATAAGTTGTAACTAAAAATCATTTACTTTAAGATATCATGTTGTAGAAAGTTATACTCTCTAGAAGTCTTAACTTTGTGTTCAAATAATTTGCTATAGATGTTAACAGTGACCAATGGGGGATGAACTGAGTTAGTCACCGTGTAGGGGACTGGGGACCAGCTACCCAGTAAATTCACTACCAGAAAGTCCCTAGCTGTTAGAAAGTCTCCCCCAAGAACGGATGTACTTTGATTCGTCTATGGCACTTGAGCGCAGTTGAAGAGTTGCAGCGCAGAAGCTCCCCAGAGGCGTTGGGCTCTTGGGTAACACATGGAGGGTCCGTAATTAAAATGGAGACACAAGAAGCTTTTAGAGAGTTGCAAGCATGAAGTTATTAGCTGACTGCCTAACAGTAGGAGCACATTAAGTACTTCACAGCTTTGAACGAGAATTCAGATGAAGAACTAGTAGTTACAAAGGGAATATAAGGGAGAAAGCAGTAGGTATTGTTGTTGTATGGTATTGTAACAATTTCCTAATAATACCAAAGGAGTAGGGGACTTAAAACACGTTTCAGAACACTTCTTTGTAACTGTATCAAAAGATAAGATTCCTGCACCGACAATGCTCCGTAATCCGCTTTGGATGCTGGAAGGTTGAAGGCCTATAGGCGTTTTGTATTTGATCGAAAAGAATAATCAATATAAAATGAAAGGGAGCGGTAGTTCGAGGAAGATTTGTGATAGAATAACGTTAAAATAGGACACATCCATCAAGTTCATGCGATATAGGACACTGAGCTGATCTTACCCATTACAGCAAAGTATAGCTCAACACTTCAGTTATTTGGTCATTCTAAAGCATGGACTAAACTCTATAGGGTGGCTGGGCCCCCTTAGGTCACCGTAAGGGTACCATTGATATCATGTAAAACGATCATACGTTCACTGTGTAGGAAAATAACATAGTGTATTAGTTTTACACGATCATTTACTCAATGTACACCGTCATGTTGTATAACTGCACGATTTTCATGTTAAAATACATGATTGTCTTTCTAATGATTACGATGTAGCATTTTCTCTTCCCCCATTTTCCTTTCTCTTAATTCTCTTTGGCCCATTCTTTTTCTTCCTTTTTTCTGTTTCCTGCCTGGCGTCTCTCCGATATCTTCCTCTGGATGCTCACCTTATTTACTGACGCAAATATGCGAAGTTTACTTTGGTTAATTAAGAATACCGTTGTCATTCATACAGCTGGAGTGTTTAGTAAATTGTAACGTTGAAATCCTTCATTAATGATTAGACTGTACCTTTTACATAATTATTCAAACATCCATAGTGAAAGCAGAACGTATTCTGCTAAAGAATATATTTGACCCTAGTTGGAAAAAATGAGAAAAAGCTCGATTTTATTTGTAATATACAATATACTATACGCTAGAATATGCGAAACAATTTATTTTTCAAAAATAACTGTGACAAAATTCGCCATATTGTCCTACCTAGTCTCTGGCCGAGTTACCTGGGTTGGTTTAAAAAAGGTTAGAGCTGTGTATTTTTTAATAAACTTCTGCATGCTAAAAGAACTTTAAGAAAATTTGTTTTCGTCCTTTGGTCTTGCACCTTCAGTACCAGAATTTGAATTAATTTTTGGCCCTTCACATCAGTCTTTAATTTATTACCCATCTTCGTTATTATTGCTAGCTTTAAATCCAGCGTCATTTGTTAGGTATATTTTACCGTCGTACCCAAAAGAAAAAGCTTGAGTTAAAAAAAATGTGTTTGCATGTCTGTTGAAAGACAATACATCATGCTTGTTTATTACTGGATTTGAAGGAACTTGGAACTTTATAGATTTCCAACTTGACTTACAATGTTTATTAGTTGTTCAGTATCAAGCTTAGAAGAGTTATGTATCAATACTTTCTTTTTGGTGTAAATGTGTAGCCTAATCACGCTATCTGATGGCGTGATGGTCTGTGTCAGTTTCGTGCGATGATATTTATAATCCACAGTTCATTGTTATCAAAGGGCAAGCTAAAGTGTACACACACGTTTATTTTGGGTCATAGTATCGCTCACATAGCTGCGTACTAAATTAATCCAAGTGTTGACCATTGTTAAAGTTTCAGCAGGGAGCTGTTATCACTCTACACACTTAAAACGACCAGCTGAAAGTTGAACACAATCCGGTTTAGAAGGTACCGTCCCAGAATGTTTTATTCACATCTGTTCAAGTTAAATGATCATGTTCTGGTCTGCGCCTTTCTGCTCCGGACGTTTTCAGAGCAGACATTCCAAGAGAAGGGAATAAAGGGCTTAGTCTCATTTCAAGCAGAACGCACATGATATACAAACAAAATTTGAGGTTTGAAAACAATTGCTGAGCTAACTTCCATTCCATCGTATAATCCTTACTACATCTAGATCATAGATGTATAGCATATTTTGAAAGTCAAAGGTCAATCAGGTGATTCCAAGGGGTGAAAACATCAAGCACGACCGATATTCTGTTTGTCAATATACCTTTTTCAATGACGGTTGATAGTCTTTCTATGCTGTTTATGTTCTAAAAAACTTATAGACCTTACGTATTGACATCACGGCGACATCAGTTTGGAGGAAAACAATGAAGCACACGTGCTTGCACGTACGAACGGCGTATATTTTGCTCGCGCGTGTAGTAGACTTAACGCGCGTAAACGATTGGTCGACAAATCAGCTGTCTGCATTTGTTGGTGTAAATTGCAGTGATACTCGATTTTCCCCCAAACAAGGGAGCACTTTCTGCTCTGTTACATCATATGCATAAGGTCTAGTGCACGATTGGGGTCTAACTTTCCGTTATTTAATTTTAGCAATCAGTCTTCAAAGTGTAATTCCAAATATCTCTACCCGTTTCTTTTGCTGATTGTGTAACCGCGTGAAACTATTTGTGGCAAACTTGTGTTGTTCAAGTAAAGTGAGGGTAGCATGCCATAACCTACCAGATAACTCAAGAAAAAAAATGGTATGATTTCCAAAAAAAATCAGTTAACCTTTGCGTTTCTGTCTCTTTGGTTTCAGTTTCGACATATTCCAGTCTTTTATGTTATGTTACGTTCTGACGGTTGTTTGCTTCAAAAATTTGCAACTTTTCATCATGACATAACTAGTAATTTTGGGATAGAGATTCATACATAAGTTAAAAAGTATCTGTCATGAAAAACATGTGAGAAATATAAAAAGATCACGAGCTGTTTTAGAAGTGATATAGGGCCTAAGGTTTGACTTCACTCTTTGGATGTAGTGAAGCTTGAACAATGGGGAAAAGATGTTACCTTTCATACTTTGACGTTAAATATCTGATTATGGCTTTGAAGTGTTTTATAATTGTTTATATCAAGATAAAAAACGATGCCTTGGAGTACCGAAGGATTAAAAAGATAGTGTAATATGATAACTTGAAAATTAGTATGTGTGTAATGTCATTGTTTATACTAAAACTGATATTATGTCAAATATTAACTCTGTACAAGTATTGTAATTAGTCACTTGATAACTGTGCCACTAGGACACAGTTCAATAGCTTCCAAGGGCAAGGTAAATAGGTACAAAGGGTTATTTTTTTACTGAAGTGACATTGAGAAGGGGATGCAGCCACTCTCCTAATAATTTTCAATTTGAAGACTGTTTCTAGCAAATGTTCGGTTGTGTCCTAGAGCGGCCAAAACTTGCCTAAGAAAATGCGAAAATCCAGCAGCTAAATATTTCAGCCAGCCCACCCCGGCTGTACCCTTGAAGCCTTTCCCGGCCCTGGTAGGTATTTCGGAGGCTAACTTTTAGAATGGCGGGAACATATACTTATGTAAATACTGCATACAATTGTGGTCATCAGCTCTCTTAAGCAAACATGCAAACCAAACTCCAGGACCATAGAAACGTTTTATTGAATATTTCATATATGATATTGTAACAACGGCTTAAGCCCTTATTAGCTCAGCTGCTTATAGCGATCATGCCCGCCGGCCCAACTTTCTGTCGTTTTGCCTCCGTGATTGTTTCACTGCTATTTTGTGATTCGTTCGCCGATTTACCCGAAACTGGGTGAGATATTTCTTGGAGTCAAGGACCCGTTGATGCAATCGTGTTTGATGAAATTAAACTTCATTCGAGGTCATTTCAAGTCATTTTTTCAAAACGTTAAAAGGCCAATTTTTCGCTCAGGTCAGTAATTTTTTGTGGTAGGTCGGGAATGTGATGTCAGGCCTGTCGTGGACCAATCTTGTACGAATCGAATAAAATTATCGTTAACTGAATAAAATTATCGTTATTGTCCAAATAACGATATTTTTCTGTGTTGTTACATGCAAGCCTTACATTTATACCAATGAAGTTCACTGTGCTTGCATGGTTTCGATCTAGTTTGGTTATTCTCTGTGATACAAAAACGATCTTGACCTGACCGGCTTGAGGATTTGAATTGTCCTGAAGTTGTATGTATATCAAGAAATAAAAGTAAGGGAGAATGACGTCTGCTGATCTGGACTGAAGCCGTTGATATGGCTAGGCTGTACGGCAGCAGAGCACTGCGTGTAATACAAATATCACGTCATTGCTTTTGCCCCAAGTATTGGCAGAGAAACTATATTTTTAAGTTAGGAGTATAAAACAAAATACTTAAGGCACCATGACTTATTTCTGTTGTGAAAATTATTCCTAATCTTTCGCAAAACGGATAAAGTACGCTATAACTTCTGCAGCAGAATGCACACTGTACGTACGGAGACACATCGATCAACCCGTCTTTTGCCGTACAACGAAAGCGCCCTCACAATTTTGGTGTCTTCACCGGTTAACATGCGTGGATGCATTGTGTCAGCGTTCTCCCTTACTTTTATTTCTATGGTGTCACCCGATTCTGATAGATTGTAAAGTAATTACCGGTCTGTGCTATATTAGCTTGTAGAGTAATTACGAATCTGTGCTATAATTTATTAATGGTATGATACGGTTGAGTGATTCCCAATTAAATATTTAATTTAGGCGGCAACAATTCGGTTGCTCCACGTGGCACAGTTGGGTAAGAATGTGCTTGAATCCGTGTTCTCTGGGTTCGATATTCCCTAGCGAGTATTATCTTTTACCGTTATTCTTAGTGATAAGGTTAGGGTTAGGGGAAAGATTCGCGATTTGTTAATATTTGTGATTATACCTTTTAAAATACAACATTTCCACGGTGTGTATGTGTTTAATAATGGATTAAAGTTCTCCTTCAAAAAGGAGGTTAATGTTGTGACAAAAGATTTAAAGGGGTTGTCTTCAAGTATGTGAATACTTTCATTTCTATCGAAATACCCTTTGTTTCATTGTAAACAGTGTAGGCCTAAAGTTTCTGATTAAACGAGGATTCTGTTAAGCCGGATTGGTAGTTCCAAAGGCAGAAAGGGTCTAAACCTGAAAATGTCACAATTCCGAATTTGTCGTCGGGACGTTCGTTTCACCGTCCAAGTGAATTATATGCGAATTAAACGACAGTGCAGATTATATATCTAATTTAGTGAAAGTAGGCATTTTAAAGTTATAAGTTGATTTCATACGTGCGCAAAATGTGTTTTTCACACATTTACTTTTCCTGAATTCTTACACGTTTTATTTATTTATGTTTTGAAGGAAATACTTCAAAGTTTATATCCGTTCAAACATTTATTTTTTTTTATTCTTACATATTTTATTAGGACACAAAAACTCTGGGGCCTGATGAATATCTGGGGGGCCTAGGCCCCCAGAACCCCCTTTAACTACGCCACTGATTCGTTGTAGTTATTTTTGGATCAAAACCCCCGAACCCCCTAACACATGGTGGAGGAGCGGGGCAGAGTACAGCTCAAAGAACGTTTCAGACATGTTTGAGAATAATTGGTTATTTTCACTAGATCAACTATTTGGAAACTTAGTTAAGATAAGGTTACGCTCGAAAACATCTAACGTCGCCTAACGTACAGTCAACATTCAGTCAACAGGTCTATCCATGTGAGTGAGAGAGAGATTGGCTCTTGTTGGGTCATATCCAAATTTCATGTATATTTATATGGTAAGGAATTCATCTGGAGACTGATCACCACCCACTATCCTATCTGTCAACAGCAAAAATGAATAACAGTCGAGTGATGAGATGGGCTCTGAGTCTCCAACCCAATAGGTACACTGTACGTGCTGTTAGAGGTGATCATAATGTAGTGGCTGCCTATCTGAGTAGATGCATACAGGGAAAAGTACCAAACAGTATGGCTGATGAACCCAAGTAATTTTCTGAGAACTTAAGGGGGTGATGTCATGGAGAAGGAGGACGCAAAATTATTTACATTCACCTTCAACGTGAATTTGCACTCTGCGACAGTAGACGACGAAAAACTAATAGGAAGGAGGGCTGTCTGTGACACGAACCGTAAACAGTGACAGAAGCGCACCGACAATAGCGCACCTGTTTGAGACATGAACTGAGAAAAGAGACAATAGCGCACCGACGACTGTGACAACGGTGGCACAGACTACTTCAGTTGTTAGAGACAAAGCGGGTTTAGAGACAGGTGCAACGAATGAAGTTGACAAGGTCGGAGACAAAATGCAACGGGCCGGTAAGGAGAAGGGAGCCAGTCAGTAGTGACAAGGCACTGCGAGACAGCGACCGTCTTGTAAGGATGTGCATTATATTCAGTGTATTAAAAGAAGTATTGGTCATGCTTGGCTGAGCCAGAGGTACTTTGCCCATCAAAGAAACTAAGTTTGTCAATAATGTTTGGGCATAGGAAAGGGAATTAGTTCTGTATACCTAGGGCTGGGAGTTAAAAAAGAAAAAGAACAGCGTTAGAATAAGCAAGTTAAAAGGGCTTGTGATAAAAAGTGTTCTTTTTTGTGATATAGGGTGTATACGGGTAGAAAGCTTTTTCTGTCAGAGAGAGCAGAAGACTAGATCAGGGAGCGGTGAGAGATGGAGAAACATCGACCAAATCTGCCAGACAATATGTACTTGAGAATAATTTGATAATTTTTAGGAAGCCAAATTTGATTGGCAGGTCTTTTTGTTCATTGTTTAACGTTTGTTGACTTCTCTTCTTAATGATGATCGATCTCCCTCTTTCAAATCGCAGTAATCCTGTAACAAAGACCATTGTCAAGATGTTGCTTTGAAGATAACTGTGCAGCCGATAAAGGTGAAACGTTTTCACCGTTTTTGATCAAAACAACTGCTCACCTACTCTTAAGTTGCACAATTCCATTATTATTCTGATTTCTTCATTAAGAAAGGAATGTACCTGATTGAAAACCAAAGGGAGTCTATTTTGATGATGACATTTCAAACGTTTCCGGAGTGTTCCTGAAATAGCGAACAATGTATCTATGTTCAAAAAGTAACAAAAAGATAACCTGTACACACTTTTAAAACGCGGCACCTGGTGGCACAAGTTGAAAAAAAAATTTGCTCTTCTTGACGGCTGGCAATGTGATACCAGTAGGAGAAAATCATCCTATGAGCTCCTTCAGTTGTAGCAGACGACAAGAACAATTCTCTTTACTGTCTAATCCCTCTAACTTCTAGAGGAATTTGAGGAACCAGGCAATGCGAAGCTTAAGTGTCGGCAAAACACCTAGTTTCAAAGGAGGAACAAGTGTTGTTTCTCCATCCCTTACAGCTCCCTGACTAGATTCTGTTGAAGAGAGCAAAACGGTTTCTCCTCTGCTAAAGAGAGCAGTCATTTATTCCTAATTTGCTAAGAGAGCAACTTTTTCTCCGGCTAAAGAGAGTCGTGGTTATAAAAGTTGTAAACGATTATTGTTACATCCGGACTCAGGAAAAAAAAAACAATTCAAGGAAGATCTTGAGTTGTAAGTATACCTTATTTTATTTTAATTTATTTTATTTTATTGATTAAACTTTCTCTGGGTTTGAAATATGCAGCCAAGAACTAAGACGGTGTGGGCATATGGTTTTATATTGTATAGTTTGAAAAGGTGGATTTAGGTGGCCATTGCTATATAGTACGTTTCAAACTCCTAAGAATACGGGCTAGTAGAGAATATTGTGTATTAAAATGCCTTTAATTTATCTAATGCTCAGTTTATTAATACAGGACTCTAGTAAAGAGTAAGATTGTTCCACCTGAGACGTAATTTTTATGCCAGTCCAAATATTGTTTATGTGTTTAAGCGCAAAATTTTGTAGTATAGGAAGCGAAAATGGTAAGAGAAAAATTTAAACAAAAAACGTACTAATTTGTATTTCTATAAAGGTTAAAAGCAAAACGTGGAAATACGAGGAGTTATTTAAATGAAGTTGATTATCAGTTTTATGTTTATTGTGTGTAGGTATGTATGAGGAGAGTACATGGAATGTTTTTCTTTTGTTTTTTTTTTTCGTTGGGTTTTTTACGTGGGATTTATGGTATCAAAATAAACCAAGGGCAGTAACACCACAGAACTGTCGCTAGTTTTTGGCCTTCATTGGGAGCTCCATATACCCCACTCGTGACACTATGTATGTATTGTATGTAATGTAATGTAATTTAATGTAATGTATGTATGTATGTATGTATGTACGTACGTACGTACGTACGTACGTACGTATGTACGCACGTACGTATGTATGTATTTATGTACGTACGTACGTTTGTTCGGCCTATCACCCCCCCCCCCCCTTGGAAAATCCTGGTTACGCGCCTGCACTATTGCAACAGGTGAAAACGTTTGAAAGTTGCTACGTATAAATTATAGGAGCATGGAGGGGCCTTAGGTAAATGAATCAACGTAAGCACTATGTCAAAGAAATCCATTCAAATGAGGAGGTCCACCTCAAGTGCAGTTACTTATCCGTTTCCAGATATTTCGCAGGCCTTAGCATGCATCTAATGTATGTTTACAGATATCGGAGTGAACGGTGATAGTTAGGCATAGTAGAACCAGAAGCGGTTGTTTCCAGACTGTTGCAACTTCATTCTTGATTCTACACGGTGACTTGATTTGATTAACATTTCGTAATACTGTAGTGTAAATATGTTGCAGCTCATGCTGGTGGATAGTCCTTCCTTCATTTTTACCTACCATTAGGTATTTAGTTAATCTCGCCACTACAGGTAAAGACTTTTCATTTGACTCTATACAAATGTGCAATCTTAAAGGACGAACCTTCTCATCCCAGACAGTTCCATTTCTCCCATCTAACTCACTTCTAGCCCCTCCCATAACTGTCTTTATCTCCTCCTTGTGCAGACGCAGACCTAGTTTATTGCTTGAGGGCATATCCTGGTGTGCATGCATGGCCATGATGTGTAAACACAACAATCTTTGTGCATGCTTTGTAATGTGAGCTACTCTGCATCTTTTGAATTTGATGTCAATCAAAGAGCAACCGTCAACTGAGACTGTTGCTTTCCCCCAAGTAAAAGTGAAGTTTGGGGTGATAAGTGTGTGTCTTTAACGATCAACAGACCCATTGCACTTACGTCACGTTTCTAACGACAATGCAACAAAGCTGCCATGTTGTGGGACAATAAAGCAAGACGCAGATGCACACATGTACACTTGTGACTAAATCAATCGAAGTCAGGGGGACGTTCAAACAAGTCGATATGCGCGCTTAAACACGTGAAAAGGCGTAGCTTAAAAAATGCATACAAGCTTCCCTTGTAAGCGGTTCCTCCAACATGACCGCGTAAACAAATCATGACGTCACATGAAGTGAGTCTGCCGTCAAAGGAACTCGATACGCTGAAATAAACCGACATGCGATTATTTTCGTTGCATTATCTTGTTGACTTGTGTTGTACAGTCGGTACTTTCTTCAAGAAATTTGTGCGTTGTTATGAACAGCTATAAGATAATAATTGCTGGAACTGAATATTGATGATTTCATCTGGAGGATGAGGGTCTTGATACCAATATGCTGACTCAATCATATCCCATGTATTCATATACTTAATATTCAAATCTCCGAATACTTCACGCTGTGTATCCATCATTGTTTTACATACGTAATCAAAGAACGTGACAGTCGTTTTTGTGGGTTGTGGTCCCTTTAAAATAACGACAGCGTCTGGACAGATCTTCATAAATCGCAATATTCCATCTCTAAGAAATTCCAGTCTTTCTTGGTATGCCGCCGGTGTCCATAGAGCATAATGGGCCCATGGACCAAAAACAACAATGTAGTTACAATGGGTATGGTCAATATCTTCTAGTATTTGAGTTTCGTACCGATGGTCTGAAACGAAAGAAAATCCTTCAGCCGGATGGCGAAAAAATGGATGAAACTGGAAGGTAACATTGAAATTCAAGGAAGGCTTGGACATAGATACTGCATGAGTAAATTTGTCAACTTTAACTGGGATATCTAACGTCGTCCGTATCTGTCGAATCCAAAGTCTTAGCTGGGAATCACCGAGCAGCAACAAATGTTTGTTTTGCAGGCAAAGAAGACTTTCTTTAACGCTGTACCATTTACTGTTGTCACAGACTAGAGAATGATAGCGCCCTCTATACCAGAAGCCGTCAAGGAAAGGAGCCTTCATGTCAGCCTTTGTGCAGCTTTCTAAGTGAAGGGAAGATGATCGATTCTGTACTTCTGAAAAGGAAGTAAAAATAACGTTTAATATAACACGGCGACATTATGTGGTAATGGATTTCAAAGGCATTTCAATACACTCCTAATAAGTACTGTTGAAATTTTATTCCAATCCGATCAATTTGGTACCGACCCAAAATGTGGTCTATATGTAACTGTTTTGGTTGGCAAACTTGAGTCAAATTGAAACATTTTTAACGTATGTTGTCAAATATTTGGGAGATTCTGATTTGGTGCCCGATTTATCAGACTCTTTTAGAGTGCATCACTTTGATTTATGTTTGTTTAGGAAGCTTTGAACACGAGCGCTATATTATTTAAGGACCTACGAGATTGTAAGTATAATCGGTGTATCCAAAGTAATACAACTGTGATCGCTGAAATCTCGTTCTTTTTAGGAAGGTTGACCTGACGTTCTTTCATTGTGCAGGTTTTCTACGAGGCTCAGTTGGAGCGGTACGATTGAAAAGCTGGTCCTACTACCTACACGTTCAGTCTTTGGTGGGTTCCAAAGGTAAAGCTTTGAGTGAAACACGGGGAGGTAAGCCCGGAATCTGTGGCTTGCTACAATAAAAGTCCAAGCATAACAATTAACGGGTCCTAAACTAGTCATAAAAGAAACAATTCACGCCCTTTCATAATTCGCCGAAAGTCATTTTTAATCTATTTTGAAATATTATATGCAATTATTTTAAGCTTTAAAACAATAGAGTACATGTCTGGTTTTACAAGCATTGACGACCGGGTGGGGTGGGGTGGACTGAGACGGATGGACACCCCAGATACACCCCATGACTCTCAGAAGAAGACTCAGGGATTTCAACTTTTCTTCTATTCATCATATTTTAGTCGAAATGAAATTGTGTGTAACTCTATGAATGCTGAACTGCAGTTCAGCATTCATAGAGTTACACACAATTTCATTTCGACTAAAATCTACCCTTACAAAAAAAAGTGTGGCATGCCACATGTGAACACACGTAATCACGTGTGGCAAAGCATATGAAAATACATAAGGAAAAAAGTGTGGTTATGCGTGGTGACACATGTGGTATTGGAACCAATCTGACACACAGGACCACGCTTTTCCCTGCATGATTGCCAAACCTTGAAATCTGGGTCAGAGTGGGGAAAGCTGTCTCAAGTTGACACATGTGGCAAACCAGGGCAAAGTGTGGCAAACAAGGCCAGTGAACGAAATCGAACTATTGAATTTACTTTACTCAGCACCACACTTCTCCACACATCTCCACACTTTGCCTGCTTTACCCCAGTTTGCCTCCTGTTACATGTGTCAAAGCGTGATTTTCGGTTTTCCAAACATTGCCTCATGTTCTAACTGTGAAAACGCTCGTCAATGCATGGCACTTTGGAAAAGTGTGTCAACTGTTTAATAATGACACACATTGTCACGCAAAAAATCACAGAAATTTCACTCCTCTCCACACCCCACCTTAGTTTTGCACAGTTCGACACAGTATTTCACGTGTGGTATTGGAACTTTTGCCACACAATTTTTTTGTAAGGGTAGAGCATGGAGATTACAATACCTCGGTCGTAGCCAAGATTTAATTTTGTAAGCTACAGATTTGTAAGTGCTGAAGTGCACATTTGCTGGTGAGAGAGTATGACCGCACCTCGCCTGACCCCCCTTCTGCTTGGGGTGATATCCTGCCAAGGTGGTCGTGAGGCAAAGAATCCCGAAATGTGTGTTAGCAAAATTAATGTATACCCATTGTTGTTTGCTATACACTGACCGTTAGTGGGCGATTACCGGGCTTAACAACCCTGCGGAAAAGGGCAAAGACGGCTCATTAACCGGTCCACCGGAGGGCAAGTCAGTCCGGCGCGGCCAACTTCGTCGTCTGGACCACCGTTTATGATGGCAAGCCTATGACAAGTGGGAAATCGGAGTACCCAGAGAAAAGTCCACACACTTGTGAAACACATTGGTGCACGGTGTGCAGCAGCTGGAATAACCCAGGCTCTACCACCCGAAGACCCTAGACCTTGTGGAGAAATTTGAGCCATTTAAAGCCAACCGTGAGACATTAACGAGGAAATCATCCTCCTCGCGATGGCAGAGTGGCCTATACCCCCAAACCGTTTGAATTAACTCTTTTTTAACGTCAGTTTTGGGACAACTTCGCAAAGGCTGTGTATTATTAAGAAATTGCGTAAAGTATCATTTCATTACGGACTTGAAGGTAATTTATAAAAACAAAAGTTGTGTTTCCACATGGCAGACGGAAAGAAACTTGGTCACTGTAAAACACATGGGAAGGAACTTAATTGGAGATATTTGCAATCATCTGTTCATATCATTTCATTGTATATTCATGTAAAATGGTTGCCTGGACTATTAAACAGCTTTAAGGATTTCATAGTGTACCGGTACTTTGTAAGATTGTCTTTTCTGGACGCTTTTGTGGATAGATTCAGGCCCGTAGCCAGGAATTTTGATATAGGGGGGCACCGACACCTCATGGAGGGGCACCGAAGAAGGTTATGTTTGTTGTCAGTAGTGCCACCACATGATTACAGTTTGTCGGGAGTACAGGGGATTATATCTCAAGCTTACCACACATAGCTTAAAGGTACCGGTTTTACGTGTGGACATACGCGCGAAGCGCGCGAAAATTTCACTCTTCTGATGGAAATTTCCCCCTTTTGCAATACATAGACGTAGAAATTCTCCACAAGTGAAGGGAGCAAGACTATAATCACGATATATCTTCAGCTCAGCAAGCGCAGGTGAAGCCGGTTGAATACTCTGCGAACGGCGAGGCGGGACCAGGGGCTGACATTAGGCAGGCTTGGTGTGATCCAGTATGATTTTGTTAGCACCCAGAGGGAAATTCCCCGAACATGTGGCAAATTAACAATATGGGAACACCAGCATGGAGCTTTGAGCAGGACTATGAATGACAGTGAGAGCACACCAATGTCTTCACAGTTCACAATTCAGATGGTCATTATCGTATTTCTACTTTGAACGAAATTTTGCATGAAAAAAAAAACAGAAAAAGTAAATTTTGGAATAAATTTTTGGTACAAGTAAATTTAGCTTCAAACCGTTTAGTCGTCTCGGAGCGAATGTTACTCAAGGTACTAGATTACTACATGAAAGCCCCTCGATGTCTGTGATCTAACTTTGAGCCTTCACCTAGCTTTGGCTGGAAGAGTTCACTTGAATTTTTGTACTAATAATGTTCATGGGTGATATTTCTTCGCTTGTGAGAACTGCGCGCGAAGCGCGACGAAATTTTGCACGAAAATTATTTACCACGGTAAATCCTGCATACAGACTCAGCAAGGGGTGGTGAAAAGATAAGCCCGACGAAGGGACCAAGCTCCCCTAAGAGGTCCAGCGACCCGAAGCCCCGTCAGAAGCAATGGGTTACAGATTGGATACCAAACGCGAAATTTTGGGCGACCGGCGAAAATTTTGGGGTTCTTTTGAAGAAAAATTGAAAATATTTGGTTCTTATTAAGGAAAGTTAGAAAACTTTGGTTTCTATGGAAGAATCTGCCCCTCTTCGTCCTAGACAGTTCCATTTCTCCCGACTAAGTTACTTCTTCCAAAACTGTGTTAAGCCCCTCCTTGTGCAAACACAAACCTAGTTTATTGCTTAAGGACATATCCTGTTTGGCATACAAATAACCAGAACATTCTCTGCGCATGCTGTGTGTTGGGAGCTTTTGGGGTAGGGCCGTCGGAAGGTATTTAAAAGTGGTACGGTATTTTTAGGGGTATTTTTCGGTGTTCGAAGGGGCGAGCCCCTCGTGGGGGTTCAAGGGAGCGAAGCCCCCTTGAAGCTTTTGGATTTTGAAAAATGAAATTGCGTATTTCCATGGGAAGTTAATACAAGTGGAATGTTGATTTTAAGTGGGGATCCTTCCTTTGTCACTACATAAAAGTGTCGTCTTGGGGGAGGGGTCTAAGGGGGAGGGAGCGTCCCCCTCTCCTTTGAGAAATTTTTGTTAATTTAAGGTTGCTTAGGTGCAAAACGGTGCTATCTTTGGGATTTTTTGGAGCTGATCGTACATGGCTGGAAAATGTCCATAATTTAGTGAATTCTAATTTTTCCGACTGGCTGGATGTTTTTACTAATTGCAGTGGCGGCGCGTAAATTGCACCTTTTTTATGCACCCTGCGTTTTTGTATACAGCAGTGGGGATCCTTCCTTTGTCACTATATAAAGGTATCATCCTGAAATAGGGGTCTAAGGGGAGGGGGAGTTCCCCTCACCTTTGAGAAATTTTTGTTAATTTAAGGTTGCTTAGATGCAAAATGGTGCTATCTTTGGGATATTTTTGGAGCTGATCGTAGTATAGCAAAGGTGTGAAGGACTAGCAAGGCCGTTTTCAGAATGCTTTATAGTCGTAAGTGTTTAAATTAACAATCACCACTGCCCTCCCACCACTGCCCTACCCCTTTTCTTCTCCCCCTCTCTCTCTCTTTTAGCTGAAAAGTGATACGGTAAATACCGTACTTACCGTAGCGGTTCCGACGGGCCTGAATTTTGGGGTGATGAGTGTCTGCCTTTAAGAACAAAACTAAGACGCCGGGCGACTGATCGCGAGGGGATACCCCCTTCCACCACCCCTTGACATTGAGACACTTTACGCTTCACACAAAAATGATTATCATGATGTTGAGTCTGAATTAAGAATCTTCCCGATCGTAAGAGAAAGAAGATGGCACTTTTTATGGATTCAGTTTTGTGGTTTTCCGGGATCACACATACTCGCAAGAACAATAGCCTAATTGTGGAACCTGTACATTTATAAACTAAGCCAATATATCTGAAACGGGTGTTAAAGCTATATGTAACCGAAGATGAAAGGGCGCGTAGCGCGCGAAAATTTTGTAATTTTAGAACAAAAATGTTACAGAGAACAAAGTACGTTCATTATTAAACTCCTTTTGGGATCATTTTTTGTTACAAATCGCTTGGTCTCATACCAGGGCCACCGTTAACATGTACTAAAATTTTATTTTCGATCGATTTTCCGTATAGGGGGCACAGTGGTCCGCATGGGAAGTGGGCACGGCCCCCTTCGTGCCCCGGCCTGGCTACGGGCCTGGATAGATTACTTACCTTTGACAGTCACAACACTTGAACCTTTCCTAAGCTTTTGATATCTTCTCTTCCTGAAATTAAACAAATATCTATGTGATAAAGGCCACTGTCTTAGGTACAGTTCAGAGGCCATTTGATGTCACGGCCGACCACACTGGTAACTTCCTAGTTATACCAACTACAGACAAAAGGTGGAAAAATTTTATGCAGAGTAAAATTCTGAAACAAATCAACTTTATGGTTACAGTCTCACTAATATCAATAGTCATTCTACCTAGACATTTTGAAAATACAGTTCTGTCAAGTTTTGCTACTAGCGAACTGAGATGCCTCAGTCTAACGTGTTGTGGAGCCACATCATTATATATCGATATTCAAACCAAATAGCACCTATATAACAGTTAAAGTTGTCAAAGGAGTGGTGGAGAGATCCACTCCATCTGTCCTTCCATTCATCCATTCACTCATCCACCCATCAACAGTTCGAAATGGAATACACACACCTCGAGTAGTCTTATATGCAAAGTATATATGATCCCCCATTATCTATTTAGCCTTACAGAAAATTTTTAGTAGAAATACTACCATGTTCAACAGAAAAATACGATCAGTGTTACCTTAGTCCTGTATTTTGACATTTTCACTTCTACCCTTAGCAACCCAAAAGCGTCATTTCAAAAGTTTTCGTATCAGTCCTCACAAATCATTTGGTTTTCTTACTTTTTCTAACACTGCGATAAAGTAAGTCTTCCGTATGATCCGACCAGGAGTCGAACCTCGGAAGGTCTAGGGTTCGACTCCTGACCGGCTGGAGTCATACCGAAGACTTTAAAAATGGAACCTACTGCCATTGTACTTGGTGCTCAGCATAAGCAATGGAGTAGGAAAAACGAGCCAGTGAGCTGCAACTGGAAAAAAGCCGAGACCGGCCCGACTTTAACCAATTACTTAGAAACTGAGCCGTTGAACCTCATCAAACTCTATACCCTGCGATAAGGAAATAATGACAAAAACTTATTTTCAGCAAATTTGACCTTTGATTCATGATGTCATCATCATTTGTGCGTGCACAAGTTTTATGGTCAGATATTCAGCAACAAACACATTAATAGACAAACAATGGCAGAAAACAAATTGTAAGCAAATTTGACCTTTGACCTATGACGTTACAATTACTCATGCACAAGTTTTCATGGTAAGATACTTAGTACTTACATACTATGTTTGAATATAATCTGTCTTACGTTTTTGGGCTTTGCGATGCACTTTTTTGCTCCCATGCATACTCAGACACTCAGACCCTCAGACATTCAACAGCTCATACACTCAGGCACACAATCAGCCACTCATACACTTACATAGGCCTACACAGGCTTTCTTGCGAATGGTGGAAACCGAGGTAGGCTAATCGTCTAAAATGAATCAATGCACTCTTAATGAAGTGGAAAACACTCTCTAGCCATAGTAAGTGGTATTAGAATACCAACTGTACTACAAGTCCAACCAAGAAATACCTCGGTTGGCAGGTCATCCTCATTTGGCAGGTGTGCAGGTTCATACACCTTCGTTTTGCACCATACAACACCACCTTTCACACATACACATCCACCTGCCAACTGGTCACAGCAAAAACCAGGTAGTTACTCCAATGAACTTGGCAACACTTCAGCCTTCAGTAAATGGTTTAAATATAGCAACCACACCATTATTACAACCGAGCAATTCCTCGATTGGCGGTATTACCTTGTTTTGATGGTGTGTAACGTGACAAATAACCTCGTTTTCCACCTTTCGACAAAGCCCTCCCACTCAGCCTGACATTCACACAAAGCTTCACATTTCTGATGTTACGTGAAGTGCAATGTCTCATTTCCTATACATTATGTGTAGGGAGATGAGATAAAAGTAGCAGATGAAATACAAGAAAAAATATAAAAGTTCTGGGAAATAGGTACGTTTATGTTTTGATTTGAAGCTGTCGATCGATTGACAGTTCCACACATCTTTAGGTATATTGTTCTACAAATATGGACAGTTACTCTGAAGCCCTCGTAAAGGTAGTGCACTACTAATTCAAGGGGGATCCCCGCGGAGGATATTACCCTAGACGAATTTAACACCCTAGAAAAACTTTCGGGACAGATTAGACCATGTTGCTGAAGTGATGTGTTCTATTTGTGATGTGTATGTGGTAGGAAAGGAATTGAAGTACTCGTCCTGCAAAAATAAAGACCACAAAGCCCAAAGGCTTAGTGATTTGTTGCCAAATGGGGATGATTCGTTGCACTGAGGTGACCACAGATGACCTTTGACCGTCACCAAAAACAAAAGGGTGCTTCCTCTGACCATAAGGCATCAACTTACCACATATGAATTCTATCCAAGATTTCTGTCTGGAGATATTGTGTTAACAAACTTTTCAGTGTTTGACCACCAGGTGACCCAAGATGACCTTTCACTTCCACCAAAAACAATAGGCTTCTTCTCACTAGTATGCATCCATATATTAAGTATGAAATCTATCCAAGCTTCCTATCTTGAGATATTGTGTTAACTAAGTTTTCAGTGTTTGACCCCTGGTGACCCCAGATAACCTTTGACCTCCACCAAAAACAATAGGGTTCGTCCTCTCAACATGACAAATCTACATACCAAACATGAGAAGTTTCTGTCATTGCTACCTTGAGATATCGTGTTTACAACCCACTTACAAGGTTTTTGCCTTTTAACCTCCGGTGACCTAAGATGACCTTTGACCTCTACCAAAAGTAGCACTTCTTCTCAACATGACAAAGCTATATACCACATAGGAAAAGTGTCTGTCATTCCTACCTTGAGATATCAAGTTTACAAGGTTTTTGGTCTTTGACCTCTGTTGACCTCAAATGACCTTTGACCTCCACCAAAACAATAGGGTTCCTTCTCTTAACATGATAAATCTATATACCAAATATCAAAAGTGTCCTTTATTCCCATTTTGAGATATCGTGATTACGAGCTTTTCCGTTTTTTACCTCCGGTGGCCTCAAATGACCTTTGACCTCCACAAAAAACAATAGGGTTCTTTCTCTCAACATGACAAATCTATATACCACAGATCAAAAGTGTCCTTTATTCCCATTTTGAGATATCGTGATTATGAGCTTTTCCGTTTTTTACCTCCGGTGGCCTCAAAAGACCTTTGACCTCCACAAAAAACAATAGGGTTCTTTCTCTCGACATGACAAATCTTTGTACCAAGTATGAAAAGTGTCGGTCATTGCTAACTTAAGATATCGTGCTCACAAATCATTTACAGGGTTTTCGCAGTTTAACCTCCTGTGACCTCAGATGACCTTTGACCTTTACCAAAAACAACAGGGTTCTTTCTCTCAACATGACCAGTCTATACTAAATATGAAAAGTGTCGGTCATTGCTATCTTGAGATATCGTTTTTACAAGCTAAGTGTCACATACACACACATACACACCCATACTCACCCTCGCTTCCTTAGCGGTACGCGGGAAATGTACCGGTAAGGAATTCGCGGGATTTCCCCATTAGCCTGGCTGACCTCCAACTAACCCAGCAGACGTACGTACTGGAGGGCGGGCTGCTTGCCAAGGCAGGCACGTGCAGCCGCGCGAGACTTCTCATTGCAGCTACGGAATTTTCGGACAGCTACGCCAGTTTCGAGCTCCGCGTGAGCTAGGAAAGACGTGCGAGAGCTGACTCTCACCGGCTGTACCGTGTCCTGTTAAGGACATGTTGCTGAGTGCACCCATACACACACGACATCACATCGCATAGATTCATTGCCCGCCTTTAGCAAGGAATCGAAAATTGAAGGTATTTCAGGCCAAGCACTGGGCATTTTGAATGAAGTAAAAAAAACAACAAGAACCACCATTCCGTTATACAAGCTCTCCTAGCTCAAAATCACAACAGTCATGGTACACAAATTTGAAATTATTGTGAAAGGCCTACTCGTGAGCTTTCGTATGAGGGGTGGCTTGTGCCCGCTGAAAACTTCTACAAGGGTCCAGAGGCCACGAAATGGACCAAAATTATTGTGTAAGTCAATGGAGGAATAATTGGTGGTGTGATACCTAAAGGGAACAAAAGAAGTTTACAACCATCTTCGGAACGAGTAGAATATTATAGCTCTTGCTTCACTGAATCATGTTTGCCAGAAATATGGGTGCTAGTTAGAATACCAAAACGACGAGTTTGTACTGAGCACGGACATGTATTGGAAGTACATAACGTTGTTGGAGCTTGAAAGCTTGGATCTGCCAAGAATTAATACGCAGCATCATAACCAATGATTTGGGCAGGCTGAGAAAAAAGTGAATTTGCATAATCCATATGTAAAGAAGGCTGTTTGCTATTTTAAGTCCAGAAGATAAGAACAAATATTTACGGTGGTCCATCCCACGAGCTGCAACCCGAGCTTTGGAGGAGACTGCTTTTTAAGAGTGAGTCTGGTCGAGTTGAAATTCCATTTACTTAATAATATTGGAATGGCGTCCTGAAGATTTATTAAAAGCAATTTTATCGATATGACATTCAGGTAACATGGCTTTACTTCCGAATACGATGAGTTTTGATTTGCAGTCATTCATTTTGTGCCAAGGATTATACGACCCATGCACAAATGCAATGACCGTCTGCATAACATTACACCTGGAAATTGTCAGAAATAACTGACGTGACTGTGGTAGCATAACACAAAAAACAAATGGACTGCCAGTTGTAGAACTGACAAATTCAGTTCAGTAGGATCCGAAAAGCTGTTGTTTACACAAAGGGCAAACTTTCGACTCAGTGTGACTTAATTCACTAAGCTTCCTTCTAAACAGGCACCGAATCTAGACTCAAAATCCTGAGCAATAGACCGTAAAGGGCAAGATCGATCGCGACACTTCATAGGCGTAGTATGCTCTTCTCAGCCAACGGCGGTTTAACATTGTTTCTAATCACCTTCCTTGAAAGGGTTCAGTGGGGGAGAGTTTCCCCTCTTCACCCCCCCCCCTTTTGAAATATGTTGAAAATTTGAGGCTCCTTAGATGCAATTGGTGCCTCATATTGTGCAAATTTAAGGAAAATTACTGCATACATTTGACGATTTTTACAGAAGGAAAAAAAAAAATAAAGGATTTTCGACATGAATCGTGGGGGGGGGGGGGGGAAGGAA